>JANJGN010000015.1:130327520-130588721 GCA_026770705.1 Isurus oxyrinchus | reverse complement strand
ACACACAAATAATACACCCAGTCACATCCAAATAATACACCCAGCCACACCCAAATAATACACCCAGTCACACCCAAATAATACACCCAGCCACACCCAAATAATACACCCAGGCACAAACACCCAGCCACATCCAAATAATACACCCAGTCACACCCATATAATACATGCAGCCACACCCAAATAATACGCCCAAATAATACAACCAACCAAATTCAAATAATACACCCAGCCACACCACAATAATACACCCAGCCACAGCAAAATAATACACCCAGCCACACCCAAATAATACACCCAGCCTCATTCAAATAATACACCCAGCCACACCCAAATAATACACCCAACCAAACTCAAATAATACACCCAGTCACACCCAAATAATACACACAGACACACTCAAATAATACACACAGCCACACCCAAATAATACACCCAACCAAACTCAAATAATACACCCAGCCACACCCAAATAATACACCCAGCCACACACAAATAACACACCCAGTCACAGCCAAATAATAAACCCAGCCACACCCAAATCATACACACAGCAACACTAAAATAATACAAACAGCCACAAACAACCAGTCACACCCAAATAATACACCCAGTCACACCAAAATAATACACCCAGCCACACCCAATTAATACACCCAGCCACACCCAAAAAATGCACCCAGCCACACTCAAATAATAAGCCCAGTCGCAAACACCCAGCCACACACAAAAAATACACCCAGTCACAAACACCCAGTCACACCTAAATAATACAAATAGCCACAAACAACCAGCCACACCCAAATAATACACGCAGCACAATCAAATAATAAACCAAGTCACAAACACCCAGCCACACCCAGTTAATACAGGCAAATAATACACGCAGACACACCCAAATAATACACCAAGTCACACCCTAATAATACACCCAGTCACACTCAAATAATAAACCCAGTCACAAACACCCAGCCACACCCAATTGATAAAACCAAATAATACACCGAGCCACAAGCAAATAATACACCCAGTCAGAACCAAATAATACACCCAGTCACACCCTAATAATACACCCAGTCACACCCAAATAATACACCCAGCCACACTCAAATAATATACCCAGTCAACCCAAATAATACACCCAGCCACACCCAAATAATACACCTAGGCTCAAACACACAGCCACATCCAAATAATACACCCAGTCACACCCATATAATACACCCAGGCACAAACACACAGCCACATCCAAATAATATACCCAGTCACACCCATTTAATACACGCAGCCACAGCCAAATAATACGCCCAAATAATACAACCAACCAAACTCAAATAATACACCAAGCCACACCACAATAATACACCCAGCCACAGCAAAATAATACACCCAGCCACACCCAAATAATACACCCAGCCACATTCAAATAATACACCCAGCCACACCCAAATAATACACCCAACCAAACTCAAATAATACAACCAGCCACACCCAAATAATACACACAGACACACTCAAATAATACACCCAGCCACACCCAAATAATACACCCAACCAAACATAAACAATACACCCAGCCACACCCAAATAATACACCCAGCCACACACAAATAATATACCCAGCCACACCCAAATAATACACCCAACCAAACTCAAATAATACACCCAGCCACACCCAAATAATAAACCCAGCCACACACAAATAATACACACAGCCACACTAAAATAATAAACCCAGACACACCCAAATAATACAACTAGCCACAAACAACCTTCCACACCCAAATAATACACCCAGCCACACCACAATAATACACCCAGCCACATCAAAATAATACACCCAGCCACACCCAAATAATACACCCAGCCACAAACACCCAGCCACATCCAAATAAAACAACCAAATAATACACCCAGTCACACCCAAATAATACACCCAGTCACACCCAAATAATACACACATCCGCACCCAAATAATACACCCAGCCACACCCAAATAATACACACAGCCACACCCAAATAATACACACAGCCACACCCAAATAATACATCCAGCCAGAAACACCCAGCCACACCCAAATAATACACCCAGTCACACCCAAATAAAACAACTAGCCACAAACAACCAGCAAAACCCAAAAAATGCACCCAGACACACTCAAATAATAAGCCCAGTCACAAACACCCAGCCACACACAAATAATACACCCAGTCACAAACACCGAGTCACACTCAAATAATAAAAGAAGTCACAAACACCCAGCCACACCCAAATAATACACCCAGTCACACCCAAATAATACACCCAGCCACACCCAAATAATACACCCAGTCACACCCAAATAATACACCCAGCCACACCCAAATAATACACCCAGGCACAAACACACAGCCACATCCAAATAATACACCCAGTCACACCCATATAATACACGCAGCCACATCCAAATAATACGCACAAATAATACAACCAACCAAACTCAAATAATACACCCAGCCACACCACAATAATACACCCAGCCACAGCAAAATAATACACCCAGCCACACCCAAATAATACACCCAGCCACTTTCAAATAATACACCCAGCCACACCCAAATAATACACCCAACCGAACTCAAATAATACACCCAGTCACACCCAAATAATTCACAGACACACTCAAATAATAGACCCAGCCACACCCAAATAATACACCCAACCAAACTCAAATAATACACCCAGCCACACCCAAATAATACACCCAGCCACACACAAATAACACACCCAGTCACAGCCAAATAATAAACCCAGCCGCACCCAAATAATACACACAGCCACACTAAAAAAATACACACAGCCACAAACACGGAGACACACCCAAACAATACACACAGCCACACTCAGATAATACACCCAGACACACCCAAATAATACAACTAGCCACAAACAACCAGTCACACCCAAATAATACACCCAGTCACACCCAAATAGTAAACCCAGTTACAAACACCCAGCCACACCCAATTGATAAAACCAAATAACACACCGAGCCACACCCAAATAATACACCCAGTAACACCCAAATAATACACCCAGTCACACACAAATAATACACCCAGTCGCACCCAAATAATACACCCAGCCACATCCAAATAATACACCCAGTAAACCCAAGTAATGCACCCAGCCACACCCAAATAATACACCCAGGCACAAACACCCAGCCACACCAAAATAATACACCCAGCCACACCCAAATAATACACTCAGACACACCCAAATAATACACCCAGTCACACCCAAATAATAAACCCAGCCACACCCAAATAATACACCCAGCCACACCCAAATAATACACCCAGCCACGAACACCCAGCCACACCAAATAATACAAACAAATAATACACCCAGCCACACCACAATAATACACCCAGCCACACCACAATAATACACCCAGCCACACCACAATAATACAGCCAGCCACACCCAAATAATACACCCAGCCACACCCAAATAATACACCCAGCCACAAACACCCAGCCACATCCAAATAATACAACCAAATAATACACCCAGTCATACCCAAATAACACACACAGCCACATTCAAATACACACAGCCACAAACACCCAGCCACACCCAAATAATACAAACAGCCAGACCCAAATAATACACCCAGCCAGAAACACCCAGCCACACCCAAATACACCCAGTCACACCCAAATAAAAGAAATAGCCACAAACAACCAGCAAAACCCAAATAATGCACCCAGACACACTCAAATAATAAGCCCAGTCACAAACACCCAGCCACACACAAATAATACACCCGGTCACAAACACCCAGTCACACTCAATTAATAAACCAAGTCACAAACACCCAGCCACACCCAAATAATACACCCAGTCACACCCAAATAATACACCCAGCCACACCCAAATAATACACCCAGTCAACCCAAAAAATACACCCAGCCACACCCAAATAATACACCCAGGCACACCCAAATAATACACCCAGCCACACACAAATAATACACCCAGCCACAAACACTCAGCCACACCAAATAACACAACCAAATAATACACCCAGCCACACCACAACAATACACCCAGCCACATCAAAATAATACACCGAGCCACACCCAAATAATACACCCAGCCACACCCAAATAATACACCCAGTCACACCCAAATAATACACCCAGTCACACCCAAATAATACACCCAGCCACACCCAAATAATACACCCAGTCAACCCAAAAAATACACCCAGCCACACCCAAATAATACACCCAGGCACACCAAAATAATACACCCAGCCACACACAAATAATACACCCAGCCACAAACACTCAGCCACACCAAATAACACAACCAAATAATACACCCAGCCACACCACCACAATACACCCAGCCACATCAAAATAATACACCGAGCCACACCCAAATAATACACCCAGCCACACCCAAATAATACACCCAGTCACACCCAAATAATACACCCAGTCACACCCAAATAATACACCCAGCCACAAACACCCAGCCACATCCAAATAATACAACCAAATAATACACCCAGTCACACCCAAATAATACACACAGCCACATTCAAATGGACACAGCCACAAACACCCAGCCACACCCAAATAATACACCCAGCCACACCCAAATAATACACCCAGCCAGAAACAACAAGCCACACCAAAATAATACAACCAGCCACACCCAAATAATACACTCAGTCACACACAAATAATACACCCAGCCAGAAACAACCAGCCACACCAGAATAATACACCCAGCCACACCCAAATAAAACTACTAGCCACAAACAACCAGCAAAACCGAAATAATGCACCCAGACACACTCAAATAATAAGCACAGTCACAAACACCCAGCCACACACAAATAATACACCCAGTCACAAACACCCAGTCACACCCAAATATTACACCCAGCCACACCTAAATAATACACCCAGCCACACCCAAATAATACACCCAGCCACACCCAAATAATACACCCAGCCACACCAAAAAAATACATCCAGTCACACCCAAATAATACACCCAGTCGCACCCAAATAATACACTCAGCCACACCCAAATAATACACCCAGTCAACCCAAATAATACACCCAGCCACACCCAAATAATACACCCAGGCACAAACACCCAGCCACACCAAAATAATACACCCAGCCACACCCAAATAATACACTCAGACACACCCAAATAATACACCCAGTCACACCCAAATAATAAACCCAGACACACCCAAATAATACACCCAGCCACACCAAATAATACCCCCAGCCACAAACACCCAGCCAAACCAAATAATACAACCAAATAATACACCCAGCCACACCACAATAATACACCCAGCCCCACCACAATAATACACCCAGCCACACCCAAATAATACACCTAGCCACACCCAAATAATACACCCAGCCACACCCAAATAATACACCCAGCCACAAACACCCAGCCACATCCAAATAATACAACCAAATAATACACCCAGTCACACCCAAATAATACACACAGCCACATTCAAATACACACAGCCACAAACACCCAACCACACCCAAATAATACACTCAGCCAGACCCAAATAATACACCCAGCCAGAAACACCCAGCCACACCCAAATAATACACCCAGTCACACCCAAATAAAACAACTAGCCACAAACAACCAGCAAAACCCAAATAATGCAGCCAGACACAATCAAATAATAAGCCCAGTCACAAACACCCAGCCACACACAAATAATACACACAGTCACACCAAAATATTACACCCAGCCACACCCAAATAATACAACTAGCCACAAACAACCAGCAAAACCAAAAAATGCACCCAGCCACACTCAAATAATAAGTCCAGTCGCAAACACCCAGCCACACACAAAAAATACACCCAGTCACAAACACCCAGTCACACCTAAATAATACAAATAGCCACAAACAACCAGCCACACCCAAATAATACACGCAGCACAATCAAATAATAAACCAAGTCACAAACACCCAGCCACACCCAATTAATACAGGCAAATAATACACGCAGCCACACCCAAAGAATACACCCAGTCACACCCTAATAATACACCCAGTCACACCCAAATAATAAACCCAGTCACAAACACCCAGCCACACCCAATTGATAAAACCAAATAATACACCGAGCCACAAGCAAATATTACACCCAGTCACACCCAAATAATACACCCAGTCACACACAAATAATACACCCAGTCACACCCAAATAATACACCCAGCCACACTCAAATAGTACACCCAGTCAACCCAAATAATACACCCAGCCACACCCAAATAATACACCTAGGCACAAACACACAGCCACATCCAAATAATACACCCAGTCACACCCATATAATACACCCAGGCACAAACACACAGCCACATCCAAATAATATACCCAGTCACACCCATTTAATACACGCAGCCACACCCAAATAATACGCCCCAATAATACAACCAACCAAACTCAAATAATACACCAAGCCACACCACAATAATACACCCAGCCAAAGCAAAATAATACACCCAGCCACACCCAAATAATAGACCCAGCCAAATTCAAATAATACACCCAGCCACATTCAAATAATACACCCAGCCACACCCAAATAATACACCCGACCAAACTGAAATAATACACCCAGCCACAACCAAATAATACACCCAGCCACACACAAATAATACACACAGTCACACCCAAATAATACACCCAACCAAACTCAAATAATACACCCAGCCACACCCAAATAATAAACACAGCCACACACAAATAATACACACAGCCACACTAAAATAATAAACCCAGACACACCCAAATAATACAACTAGCCACAAACAACCTTCCACACCCAAATAATACACCCAGTCACACCCAAATAATACACCCAGCCACAAACACCCAGCCACACTAAATATTACAACTAAATAATACACCCAGCCACACCACAATAATACAACCAGCCACATCAAAATACACCAAGCCACACCCAAATAATACACCTAGCCACACCCAAATAATACACCCAGCCACACCCAAATAATACACCCAGCCACACACAAATAACACACCCAGCCGCACACAAATAACACACACAGTCACAACCAAATAATAAACCCATCCACACCCAAATAATACACACAGCCACACTAAAATAATACAAACAGCCACAAACATGCAGACACACCCAAACAATACACACAGCCACACTCAAATAATACACCCAGACACACCCAAATAATACAACTAGCCACAAACAACCAGTCACACCCAAATAATACACCCAGTCACACCCAAATAGTAAACCCAGTCACAAACACCCAGCCACACCCAATTGATAAAACCAAATAACACACCGAGGCACACCCAAATAATACACCCAGTCACACCCAAATAATACACCCAGTCACACACAAATAATACACCCAGTCACACCCAAGTAATACACCCAGCCACACCCAAATAATACACCCAGCCACACCCAAATAATACACCCAGCCACACCCAAATAATACACCCAGGCACAAACACCCAGCCACACCAAAATAATACACCCAGCCACACCCAAATAATACACTCAGACACACCCAAATAATACAACCAGTCACACCCAAATAATAAACCCAGCCACACCCAAATAATACACCCAGCCACGCCCAAATAATACACCCAGCCACAAACACCCAGCCACACCAAATAATACGAACAAATAATACACCCAGCCACACCACAATAATACACCCAGCCACACCACAATAATACACCCAGCCACACCCAAATAATACACCTAGCCACACCCAAATAATACACCCAGCCACACCCAAATAATACACCCAGCCACAAACACCCAGCCACATCCAAATAATACAACCAAATAATAAACCCAGTCACACCCAAATAATACACACAGCCACATTCAAATACACACAGCCACAAACACCCAGCCACACCCAAATAATACACCCAGCCACACCCAAATAATACACCCAGCCAGAAACACCCAGCCACACCCAAATAATACACCCAGTCACACCCAAATAAAACAACTAGCCACAAAAAACCAGCAAAACCCAAATAATGCACCCAGACACACTCAAATAATAAGCCCAGTCACAAACACCCAGCCACACACAAATAATACACCCAGTCACAAACACCCAGTCACACTCAAATAATAAACCAAGTCACAAACACACAGTCACACCCAAATAATACACCCAGCCACACCCAAATAATACACGCAGTCAACCCAAAAAATACACCCAGCCACACCCAAATAATACACCCAGGCACATACACCCAGCCACACCAAAATAATACACCCAGTCACACCCAAATAATACACCCAGACACTCCCAAATAATACACCCAGTCACACCAAAATAATACACCCAGCCACACCCAAATAATACACCCAGCCACAAACACTCAGCCACACCAAATAATACAACCAAATAATACACCCAGCCACACCACAACAATACACCCAGCCACATCAAAATAATACACCGAGCCACACCCAAATAATACACCCAGCCACACCCAAATAATACACCCAGTCACACCCAAATAATACACCCTGTCATACCCAAATAATACACTCAGCCAGACCCAAATAATACACCCAGCCAGAAACACCCAGCCACACCCAAATAATACACCCAGTCACACCCAAATAAAACAACTAGCCACAAACAACCAGCAAAACCCAAATAATGCACCCAGACACACTCAAATAATAAGCCCAGTCACAAACACCCAGCCAGACACAAATAATACACCCAGTCACACCAAAATATTACACCCAGCCACACCCAAATAATACAACTAGCCACAAACAACCAGCAAAACCAAAAAATGCACCCTCCACACTCAAATAATAAGCCCAGTCGCAAACACCCAGCCACACACAAAAAATACACCCAGTCACAAACACCCAGTCACACCTAAATAATACAAATAGCCACAAACAACCAGCCACACCCAAATAATACACGCAGCACAATCAAATAATAAACCAAGTCACAAACACCCAGCCACACCCAATTAATACAGGCAAATAATACACGCAGCCACACCCAAATAATACACCCAGTCACACCCTAATAATACACCCAGTCACACCCAAATAATAAACCCAGTCACAAACACCCAGCCACACCCAATTGATAAAACCAAATAATACACCGAGCCACAAGCAAATATTACACACAGTCACAACCAAATAATAGACCCAGTCACACACAAATAATACACCCAGTCACACCCAAATAATACACCCAGCCACACTCAAATAGTACACCCAGTCAACCCAAATAATACACCCAGCCACACCCAAATAATACACCAAGGCACAAACACACAGCCACATCCAAATAATACACCCAGTCACACCCATATAATAAACCCAGTCAAAAAAACCCAGCCACACCCTATTATTAAAACCAAATAATACACCGAGCCACAACCAAATAATACACCCAGTCACACCCAAATAATACACCCAGTCACACACAAATAATACACCCAGTCACACCCAAATAATACACCCAGCCACACTCAAATAATACACCCAGTCAACCCAAATAATACACCCAGCCACACCCAAATAATACACCTAGGCACAAACACACAGCCACATCCAAATAATACACCCAGTCACACCCATATAATACACCCAGGCACAAACACACAGCCACATCCAAATAATATACCCAGTCACACCCATTTAATACACGCAGCCACACCCAAATAATACGCCCCAATAATAAAACCAACCAAACTCAAATAATACACCAAGCCACACCACAATAATACACCCAGCCGCAGCAAAATAATACACCCAGCCACACCCAAATAATAGACCCAGCCAAATTCAAATAATACACCCAGCCACATTCAAATAATACACCCAGCCACACCCAAATAATAGACCCAGCCAAATTCAAATAATACACCCAGCCACATTCAAATAATACACCCACCCACACCCAAATAATACACCCGACCAAACTGAAATAATACACCCAGCCACAACCAAATAATACACCCAGCCACACACAAATAATACACACAGCCACACCCAAATAATACACCCAACCAAACTCAAATAATACACCCAGCCACACCCAAATAATAAACACAGCCACACACAAATAATACACACAGCCACACTAAAATAATAAACCCAGACACACCCAAATAATACAACTAGCCACAAACAACCTTCCACACCCAAATAATACACCCAGCCACACCCAAATAATACACCCAGCCACAAACAACCCAGCCACACTAAATATTACAACTAAATAATACACCCAGCCACACCACAATAATACAACCAGCCACATCAAAATACACCAAGCCACACCCAAATAATACACCTAGCCACACCCAAATAATACACCCAGCCACACCCAAATAATACACCCAGCCACACACAAATAACACACCCAGCCACACACAAATAACACACAGTCACAGCCAAATAATAAACCCATCCACACCCAAATAATACACACAGCCACACTAAAATAATACACACAGCCACAAACACACAGACACACCCAAACAATACACACAGCCACACTCAAATAATACACCCAGACACACCCAAATAATACAACTAGCCACAAACAACCAGTCACACCCAAATAATACACCCAGTCACACCCAAATAGTAAACCCAGTCACAAACACCCAGCCACACCCAATTGATAAAACCAAATAACACACCGAGGCACACCCAAATAATACACCCAGTCACACCCAAATAATACACCCAGTCACACACAAATAATACACCCAGTCGCACCCAAATAATACACCCAGCCACACCCAAATAATACACCCAGCCACACACAAATAATACACCCAGCCACACCCAAATAATACACCCAGGCACAAACACCCAGCCACACCCAAATAATACACTCAGACACACCCAAATAATACACCCAGTCACACCCAAATAATAAACCCAGCCACACCCAAATAATACACGCAGCCACACCCAAATAATACACCCAGCCACACACAAATAACACACCCAGCCACACACAAATAACACACACAGTCACAACCAAATAATAAACCCATCCACACCCAAATAATACACACAGCCACACTAAAATAATACAAACAGCCACAAACATGCAGACACACCCAAACAATACACACAGCCACACTCAAATAATACACCCAGACACACCCAAATAATACAACTAGCCACAAACAACCAGTCACACCCAAATTATACACCCAGTCACACCCAAATAGTAAACCCAGTCACAAACACCCAGCCACACCCAATTGATAAAACCAAATAACACACCGAGGCACACCCAAATAATACACCGAGCCACACCCAAATAATACACCCAGTCACACCCAAATAATACATCCAGTCACACACAAATAATACACCCAGTCGCACCCAAATAATACACCCAGCCACACCCAAATAATACACCCAGCCACACCCAAATAATACACCCAGCCACACCCAAATAATACACCCAGGCACAAACACCCAGCCACACCAAAATAATACACCCAGCAACACCCAAATAATACACTCAGACACACCGAAATAATACACCCAGTCACACCCAAATAATAAACCCAGCCACACCCAAATAATACACCCAGCCACGCCCAAATAATACACCCAGCCACAAACACCCAGCCACACCAAATAATACGAACAAATAATACACCCAGCCACACCACAATAATACACCCAGCCACACCACAATAATACACCCAGCCACACCCAAATAATACACCTAGCCACACCCAAATAATACACCCAGCCACACCCAAATAATACACCCAGCCACAAACACCCAGCAACATCCAAATAATACAACCAAATAATACACCCAGTCACACCCAAATAATACACACAGCCACATTCAAATACACACAGCCACAAACACCCAGCCACACCCAAATAATACACCCAGCCACACCCAAATAATACACCCAGCCAGAAACACCCAGCCACACCCAAATAATACACCCAGTCACACCCAAATAAAACAACTAGCCACAAACAACCAGCAAAACCCAAATAATGCACCCAGACACACTCAAATAATAAGCCCAGTCACAAACACCCAGCCACACATAAATAATAAACCCAGTCACAAACACCCAGTCACACTCAAATAATAAACCAAGTCACAAACACACAGTCACACCCAAATAATACACCCAGCCACACCCAAATAATACACGCAGTCAACCCAAAAAATACACCCAGCCACACCCAAATAATACACCCAGGCACATACACCCAGCCACACCAAAATAATACACCCAGTCAAACCCAAATAATAAACCCAGACACTCCCAAATAATACACCCAGTCACACCAAAATAATACACCCAGCCACACCCAAATAATACACCCAGCCACAAACACTCAGCCACACCAAATAATACAACCAAATAATACACCCAGCCACACCACAACAATACACCCAGCCACATCAAAATAATACACCGAGCCACACCCAAATAATACACCCAGCCACACCCAAATAATACACCCAGTCACACCCAAATAATACACTCAGCCAGACCCAAATAATACACCCAGCCAGAAACACCCAGCCACACCCAAATAATACACCCAGTCACACACAAATAAAACAACTAGCCACAAACAACCAGCAAAACCCAAATAATGCACCCAGACACACTCAAATAATAAGCCCAGTCACAAACACCCAGCCACACACAAATAATACACCCAGTCACAAACACCCAGTCACACTCAAATAATAAACCAAGTCACAAACACACAGTCACACCCAAATAATACACCCAGCCACACCCAAATAATACACGCAGTCAACCCAAAAAATACACCCAGCCACACCCAAATAATACACCCAGGCACATACACCCAGCCACACCAAAATAATACACCCAGTCACACCCAAATAATACACCCAGACACTCCCAAATAATACACCCAGTCACACCAAAATAATACACCCAGCCACACCCAAATAATACACCCAGCCACAAACACTCAGCCACACCAAATAATACAACCAAATAATACACCCAGCCACACCACAACAATACACCCAGCCACATCAAAATAATACACCGAGCCACACCCAAATAATACACCCAGCCACACCCAAATAATACACCCAGTCACACCCAAATAATACACCCTGTCATACCCAAATAATACACTCAGCCAGACCCAAATAATACACCCAGCCAGAAACACCCAGCCACACCCAAATAATACACCCAGTCACACCCAAATAAAACAACTAGCCACAAACAACCAGCAAAACCCAAATAATGCACCCAGACACACTCAAATAATAAGCCCAGTCACAAACACCCAGCCAGACACAAATAATACACCCAGTCACACCAAAATATTACACCCAGCCACACCCAAATAATACAACTAGCCACAAACAACCAGCAAAACCAAAAAATGCACCCTCCACACTCAAATAATAAGCCCAGTCGCAAACACCCAGCCACACACAAAAAATACACCCAGTCACAAACACCCAGTCACACCTAAATAATACAAATAGCCACAAACAACCAGCCACACCCAAATAATACACGCAGCACAATCAAATAATAAACCAAGTCACAAACACCCAGCCACACCCAATTAATACAGGCAAATAATACACGCAGCCACACCCAAATAATACACCCAGTCACACCCTAATAATACACCCAGTCACACCCAAATAATAAACCCAGTCACAAACACCCAGCCACACCCAATTGATAAAACCAAATAATACACCGAGCCACAAGCAAATATTACACACAGTCACAACCAAATAATACACCCAGTCACACACAAATAATACACCCAGTCACACCCAAATAATACACCCAGCCACACTCAAATAGTACACCCAGTCAACCCAAATAATACACCCAGCCACACCCAAATAATAAACCCAGTCAAAAAAACCCAGCCACACCCTATTATTAAAACCAAATAATACACCGAGCCACAACCAAATAATACACCCAGTCACACCCAAATAATACACCCAGTCACACACAAATAATACACCCAGTCACACCCAAATAATACACCCAGCCACACTCAAATAATACACCCAGTCAACCCAAATAATACACCCAGCCACACCCAAATAATACACCTAGGCACAAACACACAGCCACATCCAAATAATACACCCAGTCACACCCATATAATACACCCAGGCACAAACACACAGCCACATCCAAATAATATACCCAGTCACACCCATTTAATACACGCAGCCACACCCAAATAATACGCCCCAATAATAAAACCAACCAAACTCAAATAATACACCAAGCCACACCACAATAATACACCCAGCCGCAGCAAAATAATACACCCAGCCACACCCAAATAATAGACCCAGCCAAATTCAAATAATACACCCAGCCACATTCAAATAATACACCCAGCCACACCCAAATAATACACCAGCCACACCCAAATAATACACCCAGCCACAAACACCCAGCCACATCCAAATAATACAACCAAATAATACACCCAGTCACACCCAAATAATACACACAGCCACATTCAAATACACACAGCCACAAACACCCAACCACACCCAAATAATACACTCAGCCAGACCCAAATAATACACCCAGCCAGAAACACCCAGCCACACCCAAATAATACACCCAGTCACAACCAAATAAAACAACTAGCCACAAACAACCAGCAAAACCCAAATAATGCAGCCAGACACAATCAAATAATAAGCCCAGTCACAAACACCCAGCCACACACAAATAATACACACAGTCACACCAAAATATTACACCCAGCCACACCGAAATAATACAACTAGCCACAAACAACCAGCAAAACCAAAAAATGCACCCAGCCACACTCAAATAATAAGCCCAGTCGCAAACACCCAGCCACACACAAAAAATACACCCAGTCACAAACACCCAGTCACACCTAAATAATACAAATAGCCACAAACAACCAGCCACACCCAAATAATAAAGGCAAATAATACACGCATCCACACCCAAATAATACACCCAGTCACACCCTAATAATACACCCAGTCACACCCAAATAATAAACCCAGTCAAAAACACCCAGCCACACCCTATTGATAAAACCAAATAATACACCGAGCCACAACCAAATAATACACCCAGTCACACCCAAATAATACACCCAGTCACACACAAATAATACACCCAGTCACACACAAATAATACACCCAGCCACACTCAAATAATATACCCAGTCAACCCAAATAATACACCCAGCCACACCCAAATAATACACCTAGGCACAAACACACAGCCACATCCAAATAATACACCCAGTCACACCCATATAATACACCCAGGCACAAACACACAGCCAAATCCAAATAATATACCCAGTCACACCCATTTAATACACGCAGCCACACCCAAATAATACGCCCCAATAATACAACCAACCAAACTCAAATAATACACCAAGCCACACCACAATAATACACCCAGCCAAAGCAAAATAATACACCCAGCCACACCCAAATAATAGACCCAGCCAAATTCAAATAATACACCCAGCCACATTCAAATAATACACCCACCCACACCCAAATAATACACCCGACCAAACTGAAATAATACACCCAGCCACAACCAAATAATACACCCAGCCACACACAAATAATACACACAGCCACACCCAAATAATACACCCAACCAAACTCAAATAATACACCCAGCCACACCCAAATAATAAACACAGCCACACACAAATAATACACACAGCCACACTAAAATAATAAACCCAGACACACCCAAATAATACAACTAGCCACAAACAACCTTCCACACCCAAATAATACACCCAGCCACACCCAAATAATACACCCAGCCACAAACACCCAGCCACACTAAATATTACAACTAAATAATACACCCAGCCACACCACAATAATACAACCAGCCACATCAAAATACACCAAGCCACACCCAAATAATACACCTAGCCACACCCAAATAATACACCCAGCCACACCCAAATAATACACCCAGCCACACACAAATAACACACCCAGCCACACACAAATAACACACAGTCACAGCCAAATAATAAACCCATCCACACCCAAATAATACACACAGCCACACTAAAATAATACACACAGCCACAAACACACAGACACACCCAAACAATACACACAGCCACACTCAAATAATACACCCAGACACACCCAAATAATACAACTAGCCACAAACAACCAGTCACACCCAAATAATACACCCAGTCACACCCAAATAGTAAACCCAGTCACAAACACCCAGCCACACCCAATTGATAAAACCAAATAACACACCGAGGCACACCCAAATAATACACCCAGTCACACCCAAATAATACACCCAGTCACACACAAATAATACACCCAGTCACACCCAAGTAATACACCCAGCCACACCCAAATAATACACCCAGCCACACCCAAATAATACACCCAGCCACACCCAAATAATACACCCAGGCACAAACACCCAGCCACACCAAAATAATACACCCAGCCACACCCAAATAATACACTCAGACACACCCAAATAATACAACCAGTCACACCCAAATAATAAACCCAGCCACACCCAAATAATACACCCAGCCACGCCCAAATAATACACCCAGCCACAAACACCCAGCCACACCAAATAATACGAACAAATAATACACCCAGCCACACCACAATAATACACCCAGCCACACCACAATAATACACCCAGCCACACCCAAATAATACACCTAGCCACACCCAAATAATACACCCAGCCACACCCAAATAATACACCCAGCCACAAACACCCAGCCACATCCAAATAATACAACCAAATAATAAACCCAGTCACACCCAAATAATACACACAGCCACATTCAAATACACACAGCCACAAACACCCAGCCACACCCAAATAATACACCCAGCCACACCCAAATAATACACCCAGCCAGAAACACCCAGCCACACCCAAATAATACACCCAGTCACACCCAAATAAAACAACTAGCCACAAAAAACCAGCAAAACCCAAATAATGCACCCAGACACACTCAAATAATAAGCCCAGTCACAAACACCCAGCCACACACAAATAATACACCCAGTCACAAACACCCAGTCACACTCAAATAATAAACCAAGTCACAAACACACAGTCACACCCAAATAATACACCCAGCCACACCCAAATAATACACGCAGTCAACCCAAAAAATACACCCAGCCACACCCAAATAATACACCCAGGCACATACACCCAGCCACACCAAAATAATACACCCAGTCACACCCAAATAATACACCCAGACACTCCCAAATAATACACCCAGTCACACCAAAATAATACACCCAGCCACACCCAAATAATACACCCAGCCACAAACACTCAGCCACACCAAATAATACAACCAAATAATACACCCAGCCACACCACAACAATACACCCAGCCACATCAAAATAATACACCGAGCCACACCCAAATAATACACCCAGCCACACCCAAATAATACACCCAGTCACACCCAAATAATACACCCTGTCATACCCAAATAATACACTCAGCCAGACCCAAATAATACACCCAGCCAGAAACACCCAGCCACACCCAAATAATACACCCAGTCACACCCAAATAAAACAACTAGCCACAAACAACCAGCAAAACCCAAATAATGCACCCAGACACACTCAAATAATAAGCCCAGTCACAAACACCCAGCCAGACACAAATAATACACCCAGTCACACCAAAATATTACACCCAGCCACACCCAAATAATACAACTAGCCACAAACAACCAGCAAAACCAAAAAATGCACCCTCCACACTCAAATAATAAGCCCAGTCGCAAACACCCAGCCACACACAAAAAATACACCCAGTCACAAACACCCAGTCACACCTAAATAATACAAATAGCCACAAACAACCAGCCACACCCAAATAATACACGCAGCACAATCAAATAATAAACCAAGTCACAAACACCCAGCCACACCCAATTAATACAGGCAAATAATACACGCAGCCACACCCAAATAATACACCCAGTCACACCCTAATAATACACCCAGTCACACCCAAATAATAAACCCAGTCACAAACACCCAGCCACACCCAATTGATAAAACCAAATAATACACCGAGCCACAAGCAAATATTACACACAGTCACAACCAAATAATACACCCAGTCACACACAAATAATACACCCAGTCACACCCAAATAATACACCCAGCCACACTCAAATAGTACACCCAGTCAACCCAAATAATACACCCAGCCACACCCAAATAATACACCAAGGCACAAACACACAGCCACATCCAAATAATACACCCAGTCACACCCATATAATACACCCAGGCACAAACACACAGCCACATCCAAATAATATACCCAGTCACACCCATTTAATACACGCAGCCACACCCAAATAATACGCCCCAATAATAAAACCAACCAAACTCAAATAATACACCAAGCCACACCACAATAATACACCCAGCCGCAGCAAAATAATACACCCAGCCACACCCAAATAATAGACCCAGCCAAATTCAAATAATACACCCAGCCACATTCAAATAATACACCCAGCCACACCCAAATAATAGACCCAGCCAAATTCAAATAATACACCCAGCCACATTCAAATAATACACCCACCCACACCCAAATAATACACCCGACCAAACTGAAATAATACACCCAGCCACAACCAAATAATACACCCAGCCACACACAAATAATACACACAGCCACACCCAAATAATACACCCAACCAAACTCAAATAATACACCCAGCCACACCCAAATAATAAACACAGCCACACACAAATAATACACACAGCCACACTAAAATAATAAACCCAGACACACCCAAATAATACAACTAGCCACAAACAACCTTCCACACCCAAATAATACACCCAGCCACACCCAAATAATACACCCAGCCACAAACAACCCAGCCACACTAAATATTACAACTAAATAATACACCCAGCCACACCACAATAATACAACCAGCCACATCAAAATACACCAAGCCACACCCAAATAATACACCTAGCCACACCCAAATAATACACCCAGCCACACCCAAATAATACACCCAGCCACACACAAATAACACACCCAGCCACACACAAATAACACACAGTCACAGCCAAATAATAAACCCATCCACACCCAAATAATACACACAGCCACACTAAAATAATACACACAGCCACAAACACACAGACACACCCAAACAATACACACAGCCACACTCAAATAATACACCCAGACACACCCAAATAATACAACTAGCCACAAACAACCAGTCACACCCAAATAATACACCCAGTCACACCCAAATAGTAAACCCAGTCACAAACACCCAGCCACACCCAATTGATAAAACCAAATAACACACCGAGGCACACCCAAATAATACACCCAGTCACACCCAAATAATACACCCAGTCACACACAAATAATACACCCAGTCGCACCCAAATAATACACCCAGCCACACCCAAATAATACACCCAGCCACACACAAATAATACACCCAGCCACACCCAAATAATACACCCAGGCACAAACACCCAGCCACACCCAAATAATACACTCAGACACACCCAAATAATACACCCAGTCACACCCAAATAATAAACCCAGCCACACCCAAATAATACACGCAGCCACACCCAAATAATACACCCAGCCACACACAAATAACACACCCAGCCACACACAAATAACACACACAGTCACAACCAAATAATAAACCCATCCACACCCAAATAATACACACAGCCACACTAAAATAATACAAACAGCCACAAACATGCAGACACACCCAAACAATACACACAGCCACACTCAAATAATACACCCAGACACACCCAAATAATACAACTAGCCACAAACAACCAGTCACACCCAAATTATACACCCAGTCACACCCAAATAGTAAACCCAGTCACAAACACCCAGCCACACCCAATTGATAAAACCAAATAACACACCGAGGCACACCCAAATAATACACCGAGCCACACCCAAATAATACACCCAGTCACACCCAAATAATACATCCAGTCACACACAAATAATACACCCAGTCGCACCCAAATAATACACCCAGCCACACCCAAATAATACACCCAGCCACACCCAAATAATACACCCAGCCACACCCAAATAATACACCCAGGCACAAACACCCAGCCACACCAAAATAATACACCCAGCAACACCCAAATAATACACTCAGACACACCGAAATAATACACCCAGTCACACCCAAATAATAAACCCAGCCACACCCAAATAATACACCCAGCCACGCCCAAATAATACACCCAGCCACAAACACCCAGCCACACCAAATAATACGAACAAATAATACACCCAGCCACACCACAATAATACACCCAGCCACACCACAATAATACACCCAGCCACACCCAAATAATACACCTAGCCACACCCAAATAATACACCCAGCCACACCCAAATAATACACCCAGCCACAAACACCCAGCAACATCCAAATAATACAACCAAATAATACACCCAGTCACACCCAAATAATACACACAGCCACATTCAAATACACACAGCCACAAACACCCAGCCACACCCAAATAATACACCCAGCCACACCCAAATAATACACCCAGCCAGAAACACCCAGCCACACCCAAATAATACACCCAGTCACACCCAAATAAAACAACTAGCCACAAACAACCAGCAAAACCCAAATAATGCACCCAGACACACTCAAATAATAAGCCCAGTCACAAACACCCAGCCACACATAAATAATAAACCCAGTCACAAACACCCAGTCACACTCAAATAATAAACCAAGTCACAAACACACAGTCACACCCAAATAATACACCCAGCCACACCCAAATAATACACGCAGTCAACCCAAAAAATACACCCAGCCACACCCAAATAATACACCCAGGCACATACACCCAGCCACACCAAAATAATACACCCAGTCAAACCCAAATAATAAACCCAGACACTCCCAAATAATACACCCAGTCACACCAAAATAATACACCCAGCCACACCCAAATAATACACCCAGCCACAAACACTCAGCCACACCAAATAATACAACCAAATAATACACCCAGCCACACCACAACAATACACCCAGCCACATCAAAATAATACACCGAGCCACACCCAAATAATACACCCAGCCACACCCAAATAATACACCCAGTCACACCCAAATAATACACTCAGCCAGACCCAAATAATACACCCAGCCAGAAACACCCAGCCACACCCAAATAATACACCCAGTCACACACAAATAAAACAACTAGCCACAAACAACCAGCAAAACCCAAATAATGCACCCAGACACACTCAAATAATAAGCCCAGTCACAAACACCCAGCCACACACAAATAATACACCCAGTCACAAACACCCAGTCACACTCAAATAATAAACCAAGTCACAAACACACAGTCACACCCAAATAATACACCCAGCCACACCCAAATAATACACGCAGTCAACCCAAAAAATACACCCAGCCACACCCAAATAATACACCCAGGCACATACACCCAGCCACACCAAAATAATACACCCAGTCACACCCAAATAATACACCCAGACACTCCCAAATAATACACCCAGTCACACCAAAATAATACACCCAGCCACACCCAAATAATACACCCAGCCACAAACACTCAGCCACACCAAATAATACAACCAAATAATACACCCAGCCACACCACAACAATACACCCAGCCACATCAAAATAATACACCGAGCCACACCCAAATAATACACCCAGCCACACCCAAATAATACACCCAGTCACACCCAAATAATACACCCTGTCATACCCAAATAATACACTCAGCCAGACCCAAATAATACACCCAGCCAGAAACACCCAGCCACACCCAAATAATACACCCAGTCACACCCAAATAAAACAACTAGCCACAAACAACCAGCAAAACCCAAATAATGCACCCAGACACACTCAAATAATAAGCCCAGTCACAAACACCCAGCCAGACACAAATAATACACCCAGTCACACCAAAATATTACACCCAGCCACACCCAAATAATACAACTAGCCACAAACAACCAGCAAAACCAAAAAATGCACCCTCCACACTCAAATAATAAGCCCAGTCGCAAACACCCAGCCACACACAAAAAATACACCCAGTCACAAACACCCAGTCACACCTAAATAATACAAATAGCCACAAACAACCAGCCACACCCAAATAATACACGCAGCACAATCAAATAATAAACCAAGTCACAAACACCCAGCCACACCCAATTAATACAGGCAAATAATACACGCAGCCACACCCAAATAATACACCCAGTCACACCCTAATAATACACCCAGTCACACCCAAATAATAAACCCAGTCACAAACACCCAGCCACACCCAATTGATAAAACCAAATAATACACCGAGCCACAAGCAAATATTACACACAGTCACAACCAAATAATACACCCAGTCACACACAAATAATACACCCAGTCACACCCAAATAATACACCCAGCCACACTCAAATAGTACACCCAGTCAACCCAAATAATACACCCAGCCACACCCAAATAATACACCAAGGCACAAACACACAGCCACATCCAAATAATACACCCAGTCACACCCATATAATAAACCCAGTCAAAAAAACCCAGCCACACCCTATTATTAAAACCAAATAATACACCGAGCCACAACCAAATAATACACCCAGTCACACCCAAATAATACACCCAGTCACACACAAATAATACACCCAGTCACACCCAAATAATACACCCAGCCACACTCAAATAATACACCCAGTCAACCCAAATAATACACCCAGCCACACCCAAATAATACACCTAGGCACAAACACACAGCCACATCCAAATAATACACCCAGTCACACCCATATAATACACCCAGGCACAAACACACAGCCACATCCAAATAATATACCCAGTCACACCCATTTAATACACGCAGCCACACCCAAATAATACGCCCCAATAATAAAACCAACCAAACTCAAATAATACACCAAGCCACACCACAATAATACACCCAGCCGCAGCAAAATAATACACCCAGCCACACCCAAATAATAGACCCAGCCAAATTCAAATAATACACCCAGCCACATTCAAATAATACACCCAGCCACACCCAAATAATACACCAGCCACACCCAAATAATACACCCAGCCACAAACACCCAGCCACATCCAAATAATACAACCAAATAATACACCCAGTCACACCCAAATAATACACACAGCCACATTCAAATACACACAGCCACAAACACCCAACCACACCCAAATAATACACTCAGCCAGACCCAAATAATACACCCAGCCAGAAACACCCAGCCACACCCAAATAATACACCCAGTCACAACCAAATAAAACAACTAGCCACAAACAACCAGCAAAACCCAAATAATGCAGCCAGACACAATCAAATAATAAGCCCAGTCACAAACACCCAGCCACACACAAATAATACACACAGTCACACCAAAATATTACACCCAGCCACACCGAAATAATACAACTAGCCACAAACAACCAGCAAAACCAAAAAATGCACCCAGCCACACTCAAATAATAAGCCCAGTCGCAAACACCCAGCCACACACAAAAAATACACCCAGTCACAAACACCCAGTCACACCTAAATAATACAAATAGCCACAAACAACCAGCCACACCCAAATAATAAAGGCAAATAATACACGCATCCACACCCAAATAATACACCCAGTCACACCCTAATAATACACCCAGTCACACCCAAATAATAAACCCAGTCAAAAACACCCAGCCACACCCTATTGATAAAACCAAATAATACACCGAGCCACAACCAAATAATACACCCAGTCACACCCAAATAATACACCCAGTCACACACAAATAATACACCCAGTCACACACAAATAATACACCCAGCCACACTCAAATAATATACCCAGTCAACCCAAATAATACACCCAGCCACACCCAAATAATACACCTAGGCACAAACACACAGCCACATCCAAATAATACACCCAGTCACACCCATATAATACACCCAGGCACAAACACACAGCCAAATCCAAATAATATACCCAGTCACACCCATTTAATACACGCAGCCACACCCAAATAATACGCCCCAATAATACAACCAACCAAACTCAAATAATACACCAAGCCACACCACAATAATACACCCAGCCAAAGCAAAATAATACACCCAGCCACACCCAAATAATAGACCCAGCCAAATTCAAATAATACACCCAGCCACATTCAAATAATACACCCACCCACACCCAAATAATACACCCGACCAAACTGAAATAATACACCCAGCCACAACCAAATAATACACCCAGCCACACACAAATAATACACACAGCCACACCCAAATAATACACCCAACCAAACTCAAATAATACACCCAGCCACACCCAAATAATAAACACAGCCACACACAAATAATACACACAGCCACACTAAAATAATAAACCCAGACACACCCAAATAATACAACTAGCCACAAACAACCTTCCACACCCAAATAATACACCCAGCCACACCCAAATAATACACCCAGCCACAAACACCCAGCCACACTAAATATTACAACTAAATAATACACCCAGCCACACCACAATAATACAACCAGCCACATCAAAATACACCAAGCCACACCCAAATAATACACCGAGCCACACCCAAATAATACACCCAGCCACACCCAAATAATACACCCAGCCACACACAAATAACACACCCAGCCACACACAAATAACACACAGTCACAGCCAAATAATAAACCCATCCACACCCAAATAATACACACAGCCACACTAAAATAATACACACAGCCACAAACACACAGACACACCCAAACAATACACACAGCCACACTCAAATAATACACCCAGACACACCCAAATAATACAACTAGCCACAAACAACCAGTCACACCCAAATAATACACCCAGTCACACCCAAATAGTAAACCCAGTCACAAACACCCAGCCACACCCAATTGATAAAACCAAATAACACACCGAGGCACACCCAAATAATACACCCAGTCACACCCAAATAATACACCCAGTCACACACAAATAATACACCCAGTCGCACCCAAATAATACACCCAGCCACACCCAAATAATACACCCAGCCACACACAAATAATACACCCAGCCACACCCAAATAATACACCCAGGCACAAACACCCAGCCACACCCAAATAATACACTCAGACACACCCAAATAATACACCCAGTCACACCCAAATAATAAACCCAGCCACACCCAAATAATACACGCAGCCACACCCAAATAATACACCCAGCCACACACAAATAACACACCCAGCCACACACAAATAACACACACAGTCACAACCAAATAATAAACCCATCCACACCCAAATAATACACACAGCCACACTAAAATAATACAAACAGCCACAAACATGCAGACACACCCAAACAATACACACAGCCACACTCAAATAATACACCCAGACACACCCAAATAATACAACTAGCCACAAACAACCAGTCACACCCAAATTATACACCCAGTCACACCCAAATAGTAAACCCAGTCACAAACACCCAGCCACACCCAATTGATAAAACCAAATAACACACCGAGGCACACCCAAATAATACACCCAGTCACACCCAAATAATACATCCAGTCACACACAAATAATACACCCAGTCACACACAAATAATACACCCAGTCGCACCCAAATAATACACCCAGCCACACCCAAATAATACACCCAGCCACACCCAAATAATACACCCAGCCACACCCAAATAATACACCCAGGCACAAACACCCAGCCACACCAAAATAATACACCCAGCAACACCCAAATAATACACTCAGACACACCGAAATAATACACCCAGTCACACCCAAATAATAAACCCAGCCACACCCAAATAATACACCCAGCCACGCCCAAATAATACACCCAGCCACAAACACCCAGCCACACCAAATAATACGAACAAATAATACACCCAGCCACACCACAATAATACACCTAGCCACACCCAAATAATACACCTAGCCACACCCAAATAATACACCCAGCCACACCCAAATAATACACCCAGCCACAAACACCCAGCCACATCCAAATAATACAACCAAATAATACACCCAGTCACACCCAAATAATACACACAGCCACATTCAAATACACACAGCCACAAACACCCAGCCACACCCAAATAATACACCCAGCCACACCCAAATAATACACCCAGCCAGAAACACCCAGCCACACCCAAATAATACACCCAGTCACACCCAAATAAAACAACTAGCCACAAACAACCAGCAAAACCCAAATAATGCACCCAGACACACTCAAATAATAAGCCCAGTCACAAACACCCAGCCACACATAAATAATAAACCCAGTCACAAACACCCAGTCACACTCAAATAATAAACAAAGTCACAAACACACAGTCACACCCAAATAATACACCCAGCCACACCCAAATAATACACGCAGTCAACCCAAAAAATACACCCAGCCACACCCAAATAATACACCAAGGCACATACACCCAGCCACACCAAAATAATACACCCAGTCAAACCCAAATAATAAACCCAGACACTCCCAAATAATACACCCAGTCACACCAAAATAATACACCCAGCCACACCCAAATAATACACCCAGCCACAAACACTCAGCCACACCAAATAATACAACCAAATAATACACCCAGCCACACCACAACAATACACCCAGCCACATCAAAATAATACACCGAGCCACACCCAAATAATACACCCAGCCACACCCAAATAATACAACCAGTCACACCCAAATAATACACTCAGCCAGACCCAAATAATACACCCAGCCAGAAACACCCAGCCACACCCAAATAATACACCCAGTCACACACAAATAAAACAACTAGCCACAAACAACCAGCAAAACCCAAATAATGCACCCAGACACACTCAAATAATAAGCCCAGTCACAAACACCCAGCCACACACAAATAATACACCCAGTCACACCAAAATATTACACCCAGCCACACCCAAATAATACAACTAGCCACAAACAACCAGCAAAACCAAAAAATGCACCCTCCACACTCAAATAATAAGCCCAGTCGCAAACACCCAGCCACACACAAAAAATACACCCAGTCACAAACACCCAGTCACACCTAAATAATACAAATAGCCACAAACAACCAGCCACACCCAAATAATACGCGCAGCACAATCAAATAATAAACCAAGTCACAAACACCCAGCCACACCCAATTAATACAGGCAAATAATACACGCAGCCACACCCAAATAATACACCCAGTCACACCCTAATAATACACCCAGTCACACCCAAATAATAAACCCAGTCACAAACACCCAGCCACACCCAATTGATAAAACCAAATAATACACCGAGCCACAAGCAAATATTACACACAGTCACACCCAAATAATACACCCAGTCACACACAAATAATACACCCAGTCACACCCAAATAATACACCCAGCCACACTCAAATAGTACACCCAGTCAACCCAAATAATACACCCAGCCACACCCAAATAATACACCAAGGCACAAACACACAGCCACATCCAAATAATACACCCAGTCACACCCATATAATATACCCAGGCACAAACACACAGCCACATCCAAATAATATACCCAGTCACACCCATTTAATACACGCAGCCACACCCAAATAATACGCCCAAATAATACAACCAACCAAACTCAAATAATACACCAAGCCACACCACAATAATACACCCAGCCACAGCAAAATAATACACCCAGCCACACCCAAATAATAGACCCAGCCACATTCAAATAATACACCCAGCCACATTCAAATAATACACCCAGCCACACCCAAATAATACACCCGACCAAACTGAAATAATACACCCAGCCACACCCAAATAATACACCCAGCCACACACAAATAATACACCCAGCCACACCCAAATAATACACCCAACCAAACTCAAATAATACACCCAGCCACACCCAAATAATAAACACAGCCACACACAAATAATACACACAGCCACACTAAAATAATAAACCCAGACACACCCAAATAATACAACTAGCCACAAACAACCTTCCACACCCAAATAATACACCCAGCCACACCCAAATAATACACCCAGCCACAAACACCCAGCCACACTAAATAATACAACTAAATAATACACCCAGCCACACCACAACAATATAACCAGCCACATCAAAATAATACACCAAGCCACACCCAAATAATACACCAAGCCACACACAAATAACACACCCAGTCACAGCCAAATAATAAACCCATCCACACCCAAATAATACACACAGCCACACTAAAATAATACACACAGCCACAAACACACAGACACACCCAAACAATACACACAGCCACACTCAAATAATACACCCAGACACACCCAAATTATACAACTAGCCACAAACAACCAGTCACACCCAAATAATACACCCAGTCACACCCAAATAGTAAACCCAGTCACAAACACCCAGCCACACCCAATTGATAAAAACAAATAACACACCGAGCCACACCCAAATAATACAGCCAGTCAGACCCAAATAATACACCCAGTCACACACAAATAATACACCCAGTCGCACCCAAATAATACACCCAGCCACACCCAAATAATACACCCAGCCACACCCAAATAATACACCCAGCCACACCCAAATAATACACCCAGGCACAAACACCCAGCCACACCAAAATAATACACCCAGCCACACCCAAATAATACACTCAGACACACCCAAATAATACGCCCAGTCACACCCAAATAATAAACCCAGCCACACCCAAATAATACACCCAGCCACGCCCAAATAATACACCCAGCTACAAACATCCAGCCACACCAAATAATACAATCAAATAATACACCCAGCCACACCACAATAATACACCCAGAGACACCACAATAATACACCCAGCCACACCCAAATAATACACCTAGCCACACCCAAATAATACACCCAGCCACACCCAAATAATACACCCAGCCACAAACACCCAGCCACATCCAAATAATACAACGAAATAATACACCCAGTCACACCCAAATAATACACACAGCCACATTCAAATACACACAGCAACAAACACCCAGCCACACCCAAATAATACTCCCAGCCAGACCCAAATAATACACCCAGCCAGAAACACCCAGCCACACCCAAATAATACACCCAGTCACACCCAAATAAAACAACTAGCCGCAAACAACCAGCAAAAGCCAAATAATGCACACAGACACACTCAAATAATAAGCCCAGTCACAAAAACCCAGCCACACACAAATAATACACCCAGTCACAAACACCCAGTCACACTCAAATAATAAACCAAGTCACAAACACCCAGTCACACCCAAATAATACACCCAGTCGCACCCAAATAATACACCCAGCCACACCCAAATAATACACCCAGTCAACCCAAAAAATACACCCAGCCACACCCAAATAATACACCCAGGCACATACACCCAGCCACACCAAAATAATACACCCATTCACACCCAAATAATACACCCAGACACACCCAAATAAAACACCCAGTCACAACAAAATAATACACCCAGCCACACCCAAATAATACAGCCAACCCAGCCACAACACTCAGCCACCAAATAATACAACCAAATAATACACCCAGCTACACCACAACAATACACCCAGCCACATCAAAATAATACACCGAGCCACACCCAAATAATACACCCAGCCACACCCAAATAATACACCCAGTCACACCCAAATAATACACCCAGTCACACCCAAATAATACACCCAGCCACAAACACCCAACCACATCCAAATAATACAACCAAATAATACACCCAGTCACACCCAAATAATACACCTAGCCACACCCAAATAATACACCCAGCCACAGCCAAATAATACACCCAGCCACAAACACTCAGCCACACCAAATAATACAACGAAATAATACACCCAGCCACACCACAACAATACACCCAGCCACATCAAAATAAAACACCGAGCCACGCCCAAATAATACACCCAGCCACACCCAAATAATACACCCAGTCACACCCAAATAATACACCCAGTCACACCCAAATAATACACCCAGCCACAAACACCCAGCCACATCCAAATAATACAACCAAATAATACACCCAGTCACACCCAAATAATACACACAGCCACATTCAAATGGACACAGCCACAAACACCCAGCCACACCCAAATAATACACCCAGCCACACCCAAATAATACACCCAGCCAGAAACAACCAGCCACACCAAAATAATACAACCAGCCACACCTAAATAATACACTCAGTCACACACAAATAATACACCCAGCCAGAAACAACCAGCCACACCAGAATAATACACCCAGCCACTCCCAAATAAAACTACTAGCCACAAACAACCAGCAAAACCCAAATATTGCACCCAGACACACTCAAATAATAAGCACAGTCACAAACACCCAGCCACACACAAATAATACACCCAGTCACAAACACCCAGTCACATCCAAATATTAGACCCAGCCACACCCAAATAATACACCCAGCCACACCCAAATAATACACGCAGCCACACCCAAATAATACACCCAGCCACACCCAAAAAATACATCCAGTCACACCCAATTAATACACCCAGCCACAACCAAATAATACATCCAGTCACACCCAAAATAGTACACCCAGCCACACCCAAATAATACGCCCAGCCACAAACACCCAGCCACATCCAAATAATACAACCAAATAATAAACCCAGTCACACCCAGATAATACAACTAGCCACAAACAACCAGCAAAACCCAAATAATGCACCCAGACACACTCAAATAATAAGCCCAGTCACAAACACCCAGCCACACAAAAATAATACACCCAGTCACAAACACCCAGTCACACCCAAATAATACACCCAGTCACAAACACCCAGTCACACCCAAATAATACACCCAGCCACACCCAAATAATACACCCAGCCACACCCAAATAATACACCCAGCCACACCCAAAAAATACACCGAGTCACATCCAAATAATACACCCAGCCACACCCAAATAATACACCCAGCCACACCCAAAAAATACACCCAGTTACACCCAAATAATAAACCCAGTCACAAACACCCAGCCACACCCAAATAATACACCCAGCCACACCAGAATAATACACCCAGCCACACCCAAATAATACACCCAGCTACACCCAAAAAATACACCCAGTTACACCCAAATAATAAACCCAGTCACAAACACCCAGCCACACCCAAATAATACACCCAGCCACACCAGAATAATACACCCAGCCACACCAGAATAATACTCCCAGACACACCCAAATAATACACCCAGTCACACCCAAATAATACACCCAGTAACACCCCAAATAATACACCCAGCCACACCCAAATAATACACCCAGCCTCAAACACCCAGCCACACCAAATAATAAAACCAAATAATAGACTCAGCCACACCACAATAATACACCCAGCCACATCAAAATAATACACCTAGCCACACCCAAATAATACACCTAGCCACACCCAAATAATACACCCAGCCGCACACAAATAATACACCCAGCCACAAACACCCAGGCACATCCAAAAAATACAACCAAATAATACATCCAGTCACACCCAAATAATACACACAACCTCATTCAAATACACACAGCCACAAACACGCAGCCACAGCCAAATAATACACACAGCCACACTCACATAATACACCCAGCCACACCCAAATAATACACACGGCCACACTCAAATAATACACCCAGCCACACCCAAATAATACAACTAGCCACAAACAACCAGCAAAACCCAAATAATGCACCCAGACACACTCAAATAATAAGCCCAGTCACAAACATCCAGCCACACACAAATAATACACCCAGTCACAAACACCCAGTTACACTCAAATAATAAATCAAGTCACAAACACCCAGTCACACCCAAATAATACACCCAGCCACATTCAAATAATACACCCAGCCACACCCAAATAATACACCCGACCAAACTCAAATAATACACCCAGGCACAAACACCCAGCCACATCCAAATAATACACCCAGTCACACCCATATAATACACGCAGCCACACCCAAATAATACGCCCAAATAATACAACCAACCAAACTCAAATAATACACCCAGCCACACCACAATAATACACCCAGCCTCAGCAAAATAATACACCCAGCCACACCCAAATAATACACCCAGCCACATTCAAATAATACACCCAGCCACACCCAAATAATACACCCAACAGAACTCAAATAATACACCCAGTCACACCCAAATAATTCACAGACACACTCAAATAATAGACCCAGCCAGACCCAAATAATACACCCAACCAAACTCAAATAATACACCCAGCCACACCCAAATAATACACCCAGCCACACACAAATAACACACCCAGTCACAGCCAAATAATAAACCCAGCCACACCCAAATAATACACACAGCCACAGTAAAATAATACACACAGCCACAAACACGCAGACACACCAAACAATACACACAGCCACACTCAAATAATACACCCAGACACACCCAAATAATACAACTAGCCACAAACAACCAGTCACACCCAAATAATACACCCAGTCACACCTAAATAGTAAACCCAGTCACAAACAACCAGCCACACCCAATTGATAAAACCAAATAACACACCGAGCCACACCCAAATAATACACACAGTCACACCCAAATAATACACCCAGTCACACACAAATAATACACCCAGTCGCACCCAAATAATACACCCAGCCACACCCAAATAATACACACAGCCACATTCAAATGGACAGAGCCACAAACACCCAGCCACACCCAAATAATACACCCAGCCACACCCAAATAATACACCCAGCCAGAAACAACCAGCCACACCAAAATAATACAACCAGCCAAACCCAAATAATACACTCAGTCACACCCAAATAATACACCCAGCCACACCCAAGTAATACACCCAGCCAGAAACAACCAGCCACACCAGAATAATACACCCAGCCACACCCAAATAAAACTACTAGCCACAAACAACCAGCAAAACCCAAATAATGCACCCAGACACACTCAAATAATAAGCACAGTCACAAACACCCAGCCACACACAAATAATACACCCAGTCACAAACACACAGCCACACCCAAATAATACACCCAGCCACACCCAAATAATACACCCAGCCACACCCAAATAATACACCCAGCCACGCCCAAAAAATACATCCAGTCACACCCAAATAATACACCCAGCCACACCCAAATAATACACCCAGTCACACCCAAAATAATACACCCAGCCACAACCAAATAATACACCCAACCAAAAACACCCAGCCACATCCAAATAATACAACCAAATAATAAACCCAGTCACACCCAGATAATACAACTAGCCACAAACAACCAGCAAAACCCAAATAATGCACCCAGACACACTCAAATAATAAGCCCAGTCACAAACACCCAGCCACACGAAAATAATACACCCAGTCACAAACACCCAGTCACACCCAAATAATACACCCAGTCACAAACACCCAGTCACACCCAAATAATACACCCAGCCACACCCAAATAATACACCCAGCCACACCCAAATAATACACCCAGCCACACCCAAATAATACACCCAGCCACATCCAAATAATACACCCAGCCACACACAAAAAATACACCCAGTCACATCCAAATAATACACCCAGCCACACCCAAATAATACACCCAGCCACACCCAAAAAATACACCCAGTTACACCCAAATAATAAACCCAGTCACAAACACCCAGCCACACCCAAATAATACACCCTGCCACACCCAAATAATACACCCAGCCACACCCAAAAAATACACCCAGTTACACGCAAATAATAAACCCAGTCACAAACACCCAGACACACCCAAATAATACACCCAGCCACACCAGAATAATACACCCAGCCACACCAGAATAATACACCCAGACACACCCAAATAATACACCCAGTCACACCCAAATAATACACCCAGCCACAACCAAATAATACACCCAGCAACACCCAAATAATACACCCAGCCTCAAACACCCAGCCACACCAAATAATAAAACCAAATAATACACCCAGCCACACCACAATAATACACCCAGCCACATCAAAATAATACAACCAGCCACACACAAATAATACACCTAGCCACACCCAAATAATACACCCAGCCACACCCAAATAATACACCCAGCCACAAACACCCAGGCACATCCAAATAATACAACCAAATAATAGACCCAGTCACACCCAAATAATACACACAACATCATTCAAATACACACAGCCACAAACACGCAGCCACACCCAAATAATACACACAGCCACACTCAAATAATACACCCAGCCACACCCAAATAATACACAAAGCCACACTCAAATAATACACCCAGCCACACCCAAATAATACAACTAGCCACAAACAACCAGCAAAACCGAAATAATGCACCCAGACACACTCAAATAATAAGCCCAGTCACAAACATCCAGCCACACACAAATAATACACCCAGTCACAAACACCCAGTTACACTCAAATAATAAACCAAGTCACAAACACCCAGTCACACCCAAATAATACACACAGACACACTCAAATAATACACCCAGCCACACCCAAATAATACACCCAACCAAACTCAAACAATACACCCAGCCACACCCAAATAATACACCCAGCCACACACAAATAACACACCCAGCCACACCCAAATAATACACCCAACCAAACTCAAATAATACACCCAGCCACACCCAAATAGTAAACCCAGCCACACACAAATAATACATACAGCCACACTAAAATAATAAACCCAGACACACCCAAATAATACAACTAGCCACAAACAACCTTCCACACCCAAATAATACACCCAGCCACACCCAAATAATACACCCAGCCACAAACACCCAGCCACACTAAATAATACAACTAAATAATACACCCAGCCACACCACAATAATACACCCAGCCACATCAAAATAATACACCCAGCCACACCCAAATAATACACCTAGCCACACCCAAATAATACACCCAGCCACACCCAAATAATACACCCAGCCACAAACACCCAGCCACATCCAAATAAAACAACCAAATAATACACCCAGTCACACCCACATAATACACACAGCCACACCCAAATAATACACCCAGCCAGAAACACCCAGCCACACCCAAATAATACACCCAGTCACACCCAAATAAAACAACTAGCCACAAACAACCAGCAAAACCCAAAAAATGCACCCAGACACACCCAAATAATACACCCAGGCACAAACACCCAGCCACATCCAAATAATACACCCAGTCACACCCATATAATACACGCAGCCACACCCAAATAATACGCCCAAATAATACAACCAACCAAACTCAAATAATACACCCAGCCACACCACAATAATACACCCAGCCACAGCAAAATAATACACCCAGCCACACCCAAATAATACACCCAGCCACATTCAAATAATACACCCAGCCACACCCAAATAATACACCCAACCAAACTCAAATAATACACCCAGTCACACCCAAATAATTCACAGACACACTCAAATAATAGACCCAGCCACACCCAAATAATACACCCAACCAAACTCAAATGATACACCCAGCCACACCCAAATAATACACCCAGCCACACAGAAATAACACACCCAGTCACAGCCAAATAATAAACCCAGCCACACCCAAATAATACACACAGCCACACTAAAATAATACACACAGCCACAAACACGCAGACACACCCAAACAATACACACAGCCACATTCAAATAATATACCCAGACACACCCAAATAATACAACTGACCACAAACAACCAGTCACACCCAAATAATACACCCAGTCACACCCAAATAGTAAACCCAGTCAAAAACACCCAGCCACACCCAATTGATAAAACCAAATAACACACCGAGCCACACCCAAATAATACACCCAGTAACACCCAAATAATACACCCAGTCACACCCAAATAATACACCCAGTCACACACAAATAATACACCCAGTCGCACCCAAATAATACACCCAGCCACACCCAAATAATACACCCAGTCAACCCAAATAATACACCCAGCCACACCCAAATAATACACCCAGGCACAAAGACCCAGCCACACCAAAATAACACACGCAGCCACACCCAAATAATACACTCAGACACACCCCAAATAATACACCCAGTCACACCCAAATAATAAACCCAGCCACACCCAAATAATACACCCAGCCACACCCAAATAATACACCCAGCCACAAACACCCAGCCACACCAAATAATACAACCAAATAATACACCCAGCCACACCACAATAATACACCCAGCCACACCACAATAATACACCCAGCCACACGCAAATAATACACCTAGCCACACCCAAATAATACACCCAGCCACACCCAAATAATACACCCAGCCACAAACACCCAGCCACATCCAAATAATACAACCAAATAATACACCCAGTCACCCCCAAATAATACACACAGCCACATTCAAATACACACAGCCACAAACACCCAGCCACACCCAAATAATACACACAGCCAGACCCAAATAATACACCCAGCCAGAAACAACCAGCCACAGCAAATAATACACCCAGTCACACCCAAATAAAACAACTAGCCACAAACAACCAGCAAAACCCAAATAATGCACCCAGACAACACTCAAATAATAAGCCCAGTCACAAACACCCAGCCACACACAAAATAATACACCCAGTCACAAAACACCCAGTCACACTCAAATAATAAACCAAGTCACAAACACCCAGTCACACCCAAATAATACACTCAGTCACACCCAAATAATACACCCAGCCACACCCAAATAATACACCCAGTCAACCCAAAAAAATACACCCAGCCACACCCAAATAATACAACCAGGCACATATACCCAGCCACACCAAAATAATACACCCAGTCACACCCAAATAATACACCCAGACACACCCAAATAATACACCCAGTCACACCCAAATAATACACCCAGCCACACCCAAATAATACACCCAGCCACAAACACTCAGCCACACCAAATAATACAACCAAATAATACACCCAGCCAAACCACAACAATACACCCAGCCACATCAAAATAATACACCGAGCCACACCCAAATAATATACCCAGCCACACCCAAATAATACACCCAGTCAGACCCAAATAATACACCTAGTCACACCCAAATAATACACCCAGCCACAAACACCCAGCCACATCCAAATAATACAACCAAATAATACACCCAGTCACACCCAAATAATACACACAGCCACATTCAAATGGACACAGCCACAAACACCCAGCCACACCCAAGTAATACACCCAGCCACACCCAAATAATACACCCAGCCAGAAACAAACAGCCACACCAAAATAATACAACCAGCCACACCCAAATAATACACTCAGTCACACACAAATAATACACCCAGCCAGAAACAACCAGCCACACCAGAATAATACACCCAGCCACACCCAAATAAAACTACTAGCCACAAACAACCAGCAAAACCCAAATAATGCACCCAGACACACTCAAATAATAAGCACAGTCACAAACACCCAGCCACACACAAATAATACACCCAGTCACAAACACCCAGTCACACCCAAATGTTACACCCAGCCACACCCAAATAATACACCCAGCCACATCAAAATAATACACCGAGCCACACCCAAATAATACACCCAGCCACACCCAAATAATACACCCAGTCACACCCAAATAATACACCCAGCCACAAAAACCCAGCCACATCCAAATAATACAACCAAATAATACACCCAGTCACACCCAAATAATACACACAGCCACATTCAAATGGACACAGCCACAAACACCCAGCCACACCCAAATAATACACCCAGCCACACCCAAATAATACACCCAGCCAGAAACAACCAGCCACACCAGAATAATACACCCAGCCACACCCAAATAAAACTACTAGCCACAAACAACCAGCAAAACCCAAATAATGCACCCAGACACACTCAAATAATAAGCACAGTCACAAACACCCAGCCACACACAAATAATACACCCAGTCACAAACACCCAGTCACACCCAAATATTACACCCAGCCACACCCAAATAATACACCCAGCCACACCCAAATAATACACCCAGCCACACCCAAATAATACACCCAGCCACACCCAAAAAATACATCCAGTCACACCCAAAATAATACACCCAGCCACACCCAAATAATACACCCAGCCACAAACACCCAGCCACATCCAAATAATACAACAAAATAATAAACCCAGTCACACCCAGATAATACAACTAGCCACAAACAACCAGCAAAACCCAAATAATGCACCCAGACACACTCAAATAATAAGCCCAGTCACAAACACACAGTCACACCCAAATAATACACCCAGTCACAAACACCCAGTCACACCCAAATAATACACCCAGCCACACCCAAATAATACACCCAGCCACACCCAATTAATACACCCAGCCACATCCAAATAATACACCCAGCCACACCCAAAAAATACACCCAGTCACATCCAAATAATACACCCAGCCACACCCAAATAATACACCCAGCCACACCCAAAAAATACACCCAGTTACACCCAAATAATAAACCCAGTCACAAACACCCAGCCACACCCAAATAATACACCCAGCCACACCAGAATAATACACCCAGCCACACCCAAATAATACACCCAGCCACACCCAAATAATACACCCAGCCACACCCAAATAATACACCCAGCCACAAACACCCAGCCACATCCAAATAATACAACCAAATAATACACCCAGTCACACCCAAATAATACACACAGCCACATTCAAATACACACAGCCACAAACACCCAGCCACACCCAAATAATACACACAGCCAGACCCAAATAATACACCCAGCCAGAAACACCCAGCCACAGCAAATAATACACCCAGTCACACCCAAATAAAACAACTAGCCACAAACAACCAGCAAAACCCAAATAATGCACCCAGACACACTCAAATAATAAGCCCAGTCACAAACACCCAGCCACACACAAATAATACACCCAGTCACAAACACCCAGTCACACTCAAATAATAAACCAAGTCACAAACACCCAGTCACACCCAAATAATACACTCAGTCACACCCAAATAATACACCCAGCCACACCCAAATAATACACCCAGTCAACCCAAAAAATACACCCAGCCACACCCAAATAATACAACCAGGCACATATACCCAGCCACACCAAAATAATACACCCAGTCACACCCAAATAATACACCCAGACACACCCAAATAATACACCCAGTCACACCCAAATAATACACCCAGCCACACCCAAATAATACACCCAGCCACAAACACTCAGCCACACCAAATAATACAACCAAATAATACACCCAGCCAAACCACAACAATACACCCAGCCACATCAAAATAATACACCGAGCCACACCCAAATAATATACCCAGCCACACCCAAATAATACACCCAGTCAGACCCAAATAATACACCTAGTCACACCCAAATAATACACCCAGCCACAAACACCCAGCCACATCCAAATAATACAACCAAATAATACACCCAGTCACACCCAAATAATACACACAGCCACATTCAAATGGACACAGCCACAAACACCCAGCCACACCCAAGTAATACACCCAGCCACACCCAAATAATACACCCAGCCAGAAACAAACAGCCACACCAAAATAATACAACCAGCCACACCCAAATAATACACTCAGTCACACACAAATAATACACCCAGCCAGAAACAACCAGCCACACCAGAATAATACACCCAGCCACACCCAAATAAAACTACTAGCCACAAACAACCAGCAAAACCCAAATAATGCACCCAGACACACTCAAATAATAAGCACAGTCACAAACACCCAGCCACACACAAATAATACACCCAGTCACAAACACCCAGTCACACCCAAATATTACACCCAGCCACACCCAAATAATACACCCAGCCACATCAAAATAATACACCGAGCCACACCCAAATAATACACCTAGCCACACCCAAATAATACACCCAGTCACACCCAAATAATACACCCAGCCACAAAAACCCAGCCACATCCAAATAATACAACCAAATAATAAACCCAGTCACACCCAAATAATACACACAGCCACATTCAAATGGACACAGCCACAAACACCCAGCCACACCCAAATAATACACCCAGCCACACCCAAATAATACACCCAGCCAGAAACAACCAGCCACACCAGAATAATACACCCAGCCACACCCAAATAAAACTACTAGCCACAAACAACCAGCAAAACCCAAATAATGCACCCAGACACACTCAAATAATAAGCACAGTCACAAACACCCAGCCACACACAAATAATACACCCAGTCACAAACACCCAGTCACACCCAAATATTACACCCAGCCACACCCAAATAATACACCCAGCCACACCCAAATAATACACCCAGCCACACCCAAATAATACACCCAGCCACACCCAAAAAAGACATCCAGTCACACCCAAAATAATACACCCAGCCACACCCAAATAATACACCCAGCCACAAACACCCGGCCACATCCAAATAATACAACAAAATAATAAACCCAGTCACACCCAGATAATACAACTAGCCACAAACAACCAGCAAAACCCAAATAATGCACCCAGACACACTCAAATAATAAGCCCAGTCACAAACACACAGTCACACCCAAATAATACACCCAGTCACAAACACCCAGTCACACCCAAATAATACACCCAGCCACACCCAAATAATACACCCAGCCACACCCAATTAATACACCCAGCCACATCCAAATAATACACCCAGCCACACCCAAAAAATACACCCAGTCACATCCAAATAATACACCCAGCCACACCCAAATAATACACCCAGCCACACCCAAAAAATACACCCAGTTACACCCAAATAATAAACCCAGTCACAAACACCCAGCCACACCCAAATAATACACCCAGCCACACCAGAATAATACACCCAGCCACACCCAAATAATACACCCAGCCACACCCAAATAATACACCCAGTCACACCCAAATAATACACCCAGCCACAAAAACCCAGCCACATCCAAATAATACAACCAAATAATACACCCAGTCACACCCAAATAATACACACAGCCACATTCAAATGGACACAGCCACAAACACCCAGCCACACCCAAATAATACACCCAGCCACACCAGAATAATACACCCAGCCACACCCAAATAATACACCCAGACACACCCAAATAATACACCCAGTCACACCCAAATAATACACCCAGTAACACCCAAATAATACACCCAGCCACACCCAAATAATACCACCCAGCCTCAAACACCCAGCCACACCAAATAATAAAACCAAATAATACACCCAGACACACCACAATAATACACCCAGCCACATCAAAATAATACACCCAGCCACATCAAAATAATACACCCAGCCACACCCAAATAATACACCTAGCCACACCCAAATAATACACCCAGCCACACCCAAATAATACACCCAGCCACAAACACCCAGGCACATCCAAATAATACAACCAAATAATACACCCAGTCACACCCAAATAATACACACAACCTCATTCAAATACACACAGCCACAAACACGCAGCCACACCCAAATAATACACCCAGCCACACCCAAATAATACACCCAGCCACATCCAAATAATACACCCAGCCACACCCAAATAATACACCCAGCCACACCCAAAAAATACACCCAGTTACACCCAAATAATAAACCCAGTCACAAACACCCAGCCACACCCAAATAATACACCCAGCCACACCAGAATAATACACACAGCCACACCCAAATAATACACTCAGCCACACCCAAAAAATACACCCAGTTACACCCAAATAATACACCCAGCCAGAAACACCCAGCCACACCCAAATAATACACCCAGCCACACCAGAATAATACACCCAGCCACACCAGAATAATACACCCAGACACACCCAAATAATACACCCAGCCTCAAACACCCAGCCACACCAAATAATAAAACCAAATAATACACCCAGCCACACCACAATAATACACCCAGCCACATCAAAATAATACAACCAGCCACACACAAATAATACACCTAGCCACACGCAAATAATACACCCAGCCACACCCAAATAATACACCCAGCCACAAACACCCAGGCACATCCAAATAATACAACCAAATAATACACCCAGTCACACCCAAATAATACACACAACCTCATTCAAATACACGCAGCCACAAACACGCAGCCACACCCAAATAATACACACAGCCACACTCAAATAATACACCCAGCCACACCCAAATAATACACACAGCCACACTCAAATAATACACCCAGCCACACCCAAATAATACAACTAGCCACAAACAACCAGCAAAACCCAAATAATGCACCCAGACACACTCAAATAATAAGTCCAGTCACAAACATCCAGCCACACACAAATAATACACCCAGTCACAAACACCCAGTTACACTCAAATAATAAACCAAGTCACAAACACCCAGTCACACCCAAATAATACACCCAGCCACATTCAAATAATACACCCAGCCACACCCAAATAATACACCCGACCAAACTCAAATAATACACCCAGCCACACCTAAATAATACACACAGACACACTCAAATAATACACCCAGCCACACACAAATAATACACCCAACCAAACTCAAACAATACACCCAGCCACACCCAAATAATACACCCAGCCACACACAAATAATACACCCAGCCACACCCAAATAATACACCCAACCAAACTCAAATAATACACCCAGCCACACCCAAATAGTAAACCCAGCCACACACAAATAATACACACAGCCACACTAAAATAATAAACCCAGACACACCCAAATAATACAACTAGCCACAAACAACCTTCCACACCCAAATAATACACCCAGCCACACCCAAATAATACACCCAGCCACAAACACCCAGCCACACCCAAATAATACAACTAAATAATACACCCAGCCGCACCACAATAATACACCCAGCCACATCAAAATAATACACCCAGCCACACCCAAATAATACACCTAGCCACACCCAAATAATACACCCAGCCACACCCAAATAATACACCCAGCCACAAACACCCAGCCACATCCAAATAAAACAACCAAATAATACACCCAGTCACACCCACATAATACACACAGCCACACCCAAATAATACACCCAGCCAGAAACACCCAGCCACACCCAAATAATACACCCAGTCACACCCAAATAAAACAACTAGCCACAAACAACCAGCAAAACCCAAAAAATGCACCCAGACACACTCAAATAATAAGCCCAGTCACAAACACGCAGCCACACACTAATAATACACCCAGTCACAAACACCCAGTCACACTCAAATAATAAACCAAGTCACAAACACCCAGTCACACCCAAATAATACACCCAGTCACACCCATATAATACACGCAGCCACATCCAAATAATACACCCAGTCACACCCAAATAATACACCCAGCCACACCCAAATAATACACCCAGTCAACCCAAAAAATACACCCAGCCACACCCAAATAATACATCCAGGCACAAACACCCAGCCACATCCAAATAATACACCCAGTCACACCCATATAATACACGCAGCCACACCCAAATAATACGCCCAAATAATACAACCAACCAAACTCAAATAATACACCCCGCCACACCACAATAATACACCCAGCCACAGCAAAATAATACACCCAGCCACACCCAAATAATACACCCAGCCACATTCAAATAATACACCCAGCCACACCCAAATAATACACCCAACCGAACTCAAATAATACACCCAGTCACACCCAAATAATTCACAGACACACTCAAATAATAGACCCAGCCAGACCCAAATAATACACCCAACCAAACTCAAATGATACACCCAGCCACACCCAAATAATACACCCAGCCACACACAAATAACACACCCAGTCACAGCCAAATAATACACCCAGCCACACCCAAATAATACACCCAACCGAACTCAAATAATACACCCAGTCACACCCAAATAATTCACAGACACCCTCAAATAATAGACCCAGCCACACCCAAATAATACACCCAACCAAACTCAAATGATACACCCAGCCACACCCAAATAATACACCCAGCCACACACAAATAACACACCCAGTAACAGCCAAATAATAAACCCAGCCACACCCAAATAATACACCCAACCGAACTCAAATAATACACCCAGTCACACCCAAATAATTCACAGACACCCTCAAATAATAGACCCAGCCACACCCAAATAATACAACCAACCAAACTCAAATGATACACCCAGCCACACCCAAATAATACACCCAGCCACACACAAATAACACACCCAGTCACAGCCAAATAATAAACCCAGCCACACCCAAATAATACACACAGCCACACTAAAATAATACACACAGCCACAAACACACAGACACACCCAAACAATACACACAGCCACACTCAAATAATACACCCAGACACACCCAAATAATACAACTGGCCACAAACAACCAGTCACACCCAAATAATACACCCAGTCACACCCAAATAGTAAACCCAGTCAAAAACACCCAGCCACACCCAATTGATAAAACCAAATAACACACCGAGCCACACCCAAATAATAGACCCAGTCACACACAAATAATACAACCAGTCGCACCCAAATAATACACCCAGCCACACCCAAATAATACACCCAGTCAACCCAAATAATACACCCAGCCACACCCAAATAATACACCCAGGCACAAACACCCAGCCACACCAAAATAACACACCCAGCCACACCCAAATAATACACTCAGACACACCCAAATAATACACCCAGTCACACCCAAATAATACATCCAGCCACAAACAACCAGCCACACCAAATAATACAACCAAATAATACACCCAGCCACACCACAATAATACACCCAGCCACACCACAATAATACACCCAGCCACACCCAAATAATACACCTAGCCACACCCAAATAATACACCCAGCCACACCCAAATAATACACCCAGACACAAACACCCAGCCACATCCAAATAATACAACCAAATAATACACCCAGTCACACCCAAATAATACACACAGCCACATTCAAATACACACAGCCACAAACACCCAGCCACACCCAAATAATACACACAGCCAGACCCAAATAATACAACCAGCCAGAAACACCCAGCCACAGCAAATAATACACCCAGTCACACCCAAATAAAACAACTAGCCACAAACAACCAGCAAAACCCAAATAATGCACCCAGACACACTCAAATAATAAGCCCAGTCACAAACACCCAGCCACACACAAATAATACACCCAGTCACAAACACCCAGTCACACTCAAATAATAAACCAAGTCACAAACACCCAGTCACACCCAAATAATACACTCAGTCACACCCAAATAATACACCCAGCCACACCCAAATAATACACCCAGTCAACCCAAAAAATACACCCAGCCACACCCAAATAATACAACCAGGCACATACACCCAGCCACACCAAAATAATACACCCAGTCACACCCAAATAATACACCCAGACACACCCAAATAATACACCCAGTCACACCCAAATAATACACCCAGCCACACCCAAATAATACACCCAGCCACAAACACTCAGCCACACCAAATAATACAGCCAAATAATACACCCAGCCACACCACAACAATACACACAGCCACATCAAAATAATACACCGAGCCACACCCAAATAATATACCCAGCCACACCCAAATAATACACCCAGTCAGACCCAAATAATACACCCAGTCACACCCAAATAATACACCCAGCCACAAACACCCAGCCACATCCAAATAATACAACCAAATAATACACCCAGTCACACCCAAATAATACAAACAGCCACATTCAAATGGACACAGCCACAAACACCCAGCCACACCCAAGTAATACACCCAGCCACACCCAAATAATACACCCAGCCAGAAACAACCAGCCACACCAAAATAATACAAGCAGCCACACCCAAATAATACACTCAGTCACACACAAATAATACACCCAGCCAGAAACAACCAGCCACACCAGAATAATACACCCAGCCATACCCAAATAAAACTACTAGCCACAAACAACCAGCAAAACCCAAATAATGCACCCAGACACACTCAAATAATAAGCACAGTCACAAACACCCAGCCACACACAAATAATACACCCAGTCACAAACACCCAGTCACACCCAAATATTACACCCAGCCACACCCAAATAATACACCCAGCCACATCAAAATAATACACCGAGCCACACCCAATTAATACACCCAGCCACACCCAAATAATACACCCAGTCACACCCAAATAATACACCCAGTCACACCCAAATAATACACCCAGCCACAAACACCCAGCCACATCCAAATAATACAACCAAATAATACACCCAGTCACACCCAAATAATACACACAGCCACATTCAAATGGACACAGTCACAAACACCCAGCCACACCCAAATAATACACCCAGCCACACCCAAATAATACACCCAGCCAGAAACAACCAGCCACACCAAAATAATACAACCTGCCACACCCAAATAATACACTCAGTCACACACAAATAATACACTCAGCCAGAAACAACCAGCCACACCAGAATAAAACACCCAGCCACACCCAAATAAAACTACTAGCCACAAACAACCAGCAAAACACAAATAATGCACCCAGACACACTCAAATAATAAGCAAAGTCACAAACACCCAGCCACACACAAATAATACACCCAGTCACAAACACCCAGTCACACCCAAATATTACACCTAGCCACACCCAAATAATACACCCAGCCACACCCAAATAATACACCCAGCCACACCCAAAAAATACATCCAGTCACACCCAAAATAATACACCCAGCCACACCCAAATAATACACCGAGCCACAAACACCCAGCCACATCCAAATAATACAACCAAATAATAAACCCAGTCACACCCAGATAATACAACTAGCCACAAGCAACCAGCAAAACCCAAATAATGCACCCAGACACACTCAAATAATAAGCCCAGTCACAAACACCCAGCCACACAAAAATAGTACACCCAGTCACAAACACCCAGTCACACCCAAATAATACACCCAGTCACAAACACCCAGTCACAACCAAATAATACACGCAGCCACACCCAAATAATACACCCAGCCACACCCAAATAATACACCCAGCCACACCCAAATAATACACCCAGCCACACCCAAATAATAAACCCAGTCACAAACACCCAGCCACACCCAAATAATACACCCTGCCACACCAGAATAATACACCCAGCCACACCCAAATAATACGCCCAGCCACACCCAAAGAATACACCCAGTTACACCCAAATAATAAACCCAGTCACAAACACCCAGCCACACCCAAATATTACACCCAGCCACACCAGAATACTACACCCAGCCACACCCAAATAATACACCCAGACACACCCAAATAATACACCCAGTCACACCCAAATAATACACCCAGTCACACCCAAATAATACACCCAGCCACACCCAAATAATACACCCAGCCTCAAACACCCAGCCACACCAAATAATAAAACCAAATAATACACCCAGCCACACCACAATAATACACCCAGCCACATCAAAATAATACACCCAGCCACATCAAAATAATACACCCAGCCACACCCAAATAATACACCTAGCCACACCCAAATAATACACCCAGCCACACCCAAATAATACACCCAGCCACAAACACCCAGGCACATCCAAATAATACAACCAAATAATACATCCAGTCACACCCAAATAATACACACAACCTCATTCAAATACACACAGCCACAAACACGCAGCCACACACAAATAATACACACAGCCACACTCAAATAATACACCCAGCCACACCCAAATAATACACCCAGCCACACCCAAATAATACACCAAGCCACACCCAAATAATACAACTAGCCACAAACAATCAGCAAAACCCAAATAATGCACCCAGACACATTCAAATAATAAGCCCAGTCACAAACATCCAGCCACACACAAATAATATACCCAGTCACAAACACCCAGTTACACTCAAATAATAAACCAAGTCACAAACACCCAGTCACACCCAAATAATACACCCAGTCACACCCAAATAATACAACTAGCCACAAACAACCAGCAAAACCCAAATAACGCACCCAAACACACTCAAATAATAAGCCCAGTCACAAACACCCAGCCACACACAAATAATACACCCAGTCACAAACACCCAGTCACACTCAAATAACAAACCAAGTCACAAACACCCAGTCACAGCCAAATAATACACCCAGCCACACCCAAATAATACACCCAGTCACACCCACATAATACACCCAGCCACACCACAATAATACACCCAGCCACATCAAAATAATACACCCAGCCACACCCAAATAATACACCCAGCCACACCCAAATAGTACACCCAGTCACACCCAAATAATACACCCAGTCACACCCAAATAATACACCCAGCCACACCCAAATAATACACCCAGCCACAAACACCAAGCCACATCCAAATAATACAACCAAATAATACACCCAGCCACACCACAACAATACACACAGCCACATCAAAATAATACACCGAGCCACACCCGAATAATATACCCAGCCACACCCAAATAATACACCCAGTCAGACCCAAATAATACACCCAGTCACACCCAAATAATACACCCAGCCACAAACACCCAGCCACATCCAAATAATACAACCAAATAATACACCCAGTCACACCCAAATAATACAAACAGCCACATTCAAATGGACACAGCCACAAACACCCAGCCACACCCAAGTAATAGAACCAGCCACACCCAAATAATACACCCAGCCAGAAACAACCAGCCACACCAAAATAATACAAGCAGCCACACCCAAATAATACACTCAGTCACACACAAATAATACACCCAGCCAGAAACAACCAGCCACACCAGAATAATACACCCAGCCATACCCAAATAAAACTACTAGCCACAAACAACCAGCAAAACCCAAATAATGCACCCAGACACACTCAAATAATAAGCACAGTCACAAACACCCAGCCACACCCAAATAATACACCCTGCCACACCAGAATAATACACCCAGCCACACCCAAATAATACACCCAGCCACACCCAAAAAATACACCCAGTTACACCCAAATAATAAACCCAGTCACAAACACCCAGCCACACCCAAATATTACACCCAGCCACACCAGAATACTACACCCAGCCACACCCAAATAATACACCCAGACACACCCAAATAATACACCCAGTCACACCCAAATAATACACCCAGTCACACCCAAATAATACACCCAGCCACACCCAAATAATACACCCAGCCTCAAACACCCAGCCACACCAAATAATAAAACCAAATAATACACCCAGCCACACCACAATAATACACCCAGCCACATCAAAATAATACACCCAGCCACATCAAAATAATACACCCAGCCACACCCAAATAATACACCTAGCCACACCCAAATAATACACCCAGCCACACCCAAATAATACACCCAGCCACAAACACCCAGGCACATCCAAATAATACAACCAAATAATACACCCAGTCACACCCAAATAATACACACAACCTCATTCAAATACACACAGCCACAAACACGCAGCCACACCCAAATAATACACACAGCCACACTCAAATAATACACCCAGCCACACCCAAATAATACACCCAGCCACACCCAAATAATACACCAAGCCACACCCAAATAATACAACTAGCCACAAACAATCAGCAAAACCCAAATAATGCACCCAGACACATTCAAATAATAAGCCCAGTCACAAACATCCAGCCACACACAAATAATATACCCAGTCACAAACACCCAGTTACACTCAAATAATAAACCAAGTCACAAACACCCAGTCACACCCAAATAATACACCCAGTCACACCCAAATAATACAACTAGCCACAAACAACCAGCAAAACCCAAATAACGCACCCAAACACACTCAAATAATAAGCCCAGTCACAAACACCCAGCCACACACAAATAATACACCCAGTCACAAACACCCAGTCACACTCAAATAACAAACCAAGTCACAAACACCCAGTCACAGCCAAATAATACACCCAGCCACACCCAAATAATACACCCAGTCACACCCACATAATACACCCAGCCACACCACAATAATACACCCAGCCACATCAAAATAATACACCCAGCCACACCCAAATAATACACCCAGCCACACCCAAATAATACACCCAGTCACACCCAAATAATACACCCAGTCACACCCAAATAATACACCCAGCCACAAACACCAAGCCACATCCAAATAATACAACCAAATAATACACCCAGCCACACCACAACAATACACACAGCCACATCAAAATAATACACCGAGCCACACCCAAATAATATACCCAGCCACACCCAAATAATACACCCAGTCAGACCCAAATAATACACCCAGTCACACCCAAATAATACACCCAGCCACAAACACCCAGCCACATCCAAATAATACAACCAAATAATACACCCAGTCACACCCAAATAATACAAACAGCCACATTCAAATGGACACAGCCACAAACACCCAGCCACACCCAAGTAATACACCCAGCCACACCCAAATAATACACCCAGCCAGAAACAACCAGCCACACCAAAATAATACAAGCAGCCACACCCAAATAATACACTCAGTCACACACAAATAATACACCCAGCCAGAAACAACCAGCCACACCAGAATAATACACCCAGCCATACCCAAATAAAACTACTAGCCACAAACAACCAGGAAAACCCAAATAATGCACCCAGACACACTCAAATAATAAGCACAGTCACAAACACCCAGCCACACACAAATAATACACCCAGTCACAAACACCCAGTCACACCCAAATATTACACCCAGCCACACCCAAATAATACACCCAGCCACATCAAAATAATACACCGAGCCACACCCAAATAATACAACCAGCCCCACCCAAATAATACACCCAGTCACACCCAAATAATACACCCAGTCACACCCAAATAATACACCCAGCCACAAACACCCAGCCACATCCAAATAATACAACCAAATAATACACCCAGTCACACCCAAATAATACACACAGCCACATTCAAATGGACACAGTCACAAACACCCAGCCACACCCAAATAATACACCCAGCCACACCCAAATAATACACCCAGCCAGAAACAACCAGCCACACCAAAATAATACAACCTGCCACACCCAAATAATACACTCAGTCACACACAAATAATACACTCAGCCAGAAACAACCAGCCACACCAGAATAAATCACCCAGCCACACCCAAATAAAACTACTAGCCACAAACAACCAGCAAAACACAAATAATGCACCCAGACACACTCAAATAATAAGCAAAGTCACAAACACCCAGCCACACACAAATAATACACCCAGTCACAAACACCCAGTCACACCCAAATATTACACCTAGCCACACCCAAATAATACACCCAGCCACACCCAAAAAATACATCCAGTCACACCCAAAATAATACACCCAGCCACACCCAAATAATACACCGAGCCACAAACACCCAGCCACATCCAAATAATACAACCAAATAATAAACCCAGTCACACTCAGATAATACAACTAGCCACAAGCAACCAGCAAAACCCAAATAATGCACCCAGACACACTCAAATAATAAGCCCAGTCACAAACACCCAGCCACACAAAAATAGTACACCCAGTCACAAACACCCAGTCACACCCAAATAATACACCCAGTCACAAACACCCAGTCACAACCAAATAATACACGCAGCCACACCCAAATAATACACCCAGCCACACCCAAATAATACACCCAGCCACACCCAAATAATACACCCAGCCACACCCAAAAAATACACCCAGTCACATCCAAATAATGCACCCAGCCACACCCAAATAATAAACCCAGCCACACCCAAAAAATACACCCAGTTACACCCAAATAATAAACCCAGTCACAAACACCCAGCCACACCCAAATAATACACCCTGCCACACCAGAATAATACACCCAGCCACACCCAAATAATACGCCCAGCCACACCCAAAAAATACACCCAGTTACACCCAAATAATAAACCCAGTCACAAACACCCAGCCACACCCAAATATTACACCCAGCCACACCAGAATACTACACCCAGCCACACCCAAATAATACACCCAGACACACCCAAATAATACACCCAGTCACACCCAAATAATACACCCAGCCACACCCAAATAATACACCCAGCCTCAAACACCCAGCCACACCAAATAATAAAACCAAATAATACACCCAGCCACACCACAATAATACACCCAGCCACATCAAAATAATACACCCAGCCACATCAAAATAATACACCCAGCCACACCCAAATAATACACCTAGCCACACCCAAATAATACACCCAGCCACACCCAAATAATACACCCAGCCACAAACACCCAGGCACATCCAAATAATACAACCAAATAATACACCCAGTCACACCCAAATAATACACACAACCTCATTCAAATACACACAGCCACAAACACGCAGCCACACCCAAATAATACACACAGCCACACTCAAATAATACACCCAGCCACACCCAAATAATACACCCAGCCACACCCAAATAATACACCAAGCCACACCCAAATAATACAACTAGCCACAAACAATCAGCAAAACCCAAATAATGCACCCAGACACATTCAAATAATAAGCCCAGTCACAAACATCCAGCCACACACAAATAATATACCCAGTCACAAACACCCAGTTACACTCAAATAATAAACCAAGTCACAAACACCCAGTCACACCCAAATAATACACCCAGTCACACCCAAATAATACAACTAGCCACAAACAACCAGCACAACCCAAATAACGCACCCAAACACACTCAAATAATAAGCCCAGTCACAAACACCCAGCCACACACAAATAATACACCCAGTCACAAACACCCAGTCACACTCAAATAACAAACCAAGTCACAAACACCCAGACACAGCCAAATAATACACCCAGCCACACCCAAATAATACACCCAGTCACACCCACATAATACACCCAGCCACACCACAATAATACACCCAGCCACATCAAAATAATACACCCAGCCACACCCAAATAATACACCCAGCCACACCCAAATAATACACCCAGTCACACCCAAATAATACACCCAGTCACACCCAAATAATACACCCAGCCACAAACACCAAGCCACATCCAAATAATACAACCAAATAATACACCCAGTCACACCCAAATAATACACACAGCCACATTCAAATGGACACAGCCACAAACTCCCAGCCACACCCAAATAATACACACAGCCACACCCAAATAATACACCCAGCCAGAAACAACCAGCCACACCAAAATAATACAACCAGCCACACCCAAATAATACACTCAGTCACACACAAATAATACACCCAGCCAGAAACAACCAGCCACACCAGAATAATACGCCCAGCCACACCCAAATAAAACTACTAGCCACAAACAACCAGCAAAACCCAAATAATGCACCCAGACACACTCAAATAATAAGCACAGTCACAAACACCCAGCCACACACAAATAATACACCCAGCCACAAACACCCAGTCACACCCAAATATTACACCCAGCCACACACAAATAATACACCCAGCCACATCAAAATAATTCACCGAGCCACACCCAAATAATACAACCAGCCCCACCCAAATAATACACCCAGTCACAGCCAAATAATACACCCAGTCACACCCAAATAATACAACCTGCCACAAACACCCAGCCACATCCAAATAATACAACCAAATAATACACCCAGTCACACCCAAATATTACACACAGCCACATTCAAATGGACACAGCCACAAACACCCAGCCACACCCAAATACTACACCCAGCCACACCCAAATAATACACCCAGCCAGAAACAACCAGCCACACCAAAATAATACAACCTGCCACACCCAAATAATACACTCAGTCACACACAAATAATACACCCAGCCAGAAACAACCAGCCACACCAGAATAATACACCCAGCCACACCCAAATAAAACTACTAGCCACAAACAACCAGCAAAACACAAATAATGCACCCAGACACACTCAAATAATAAGCAAAGTCACAAACACCCAGCCACACACAAATAATACACCCAGTCACAAACACCCAGTCACACCCAAATATTACACCCAGCCACACCCAAATAATACACCCAGCCACACCCAAATAATACACCCAGCCACACCCAAAAAATACATCCAGTCACACCCAAAATAATACACCCAGCCACACCCAAATAATACACCCAGCCACAAACACCCAGCCACATCCAAATAATACAACCAAATAATAAACCCAGTCACACCCAGATAATACAACTAGCCACAAACAACCAGCAAAACCCAAATAATGCACCCAGACACACTCAAATAATAAGCCCAGTCACAAACACCCAGCCACACAAAAATAATACACCCAGTCACAAACACCCAGTCACACACAAATAATAAACAGTCACAAACACCCAGTCACACCCAAATAATACACCCAGCCACACCCAAATAATACACCCAGCCACACCCAAATAATACACCCAGCCACACCCAAATAATACACCCAGCCACACCCAAAAAATACACCCAGTCACATCCAAATAATACACCCAGCCACACCCAAATAATACACCCAGCCACACCCAAAAAATACACCCAGCCACACCCAAATAATACACCCTGCCACACCAGAATAATACACCCAGCCACACCCAAATAATACACCCAGCCACACCCAAAAAATACACCCAGTTACACCCAAATAATAAACCCAGTCACAAACACCCAGCCACACCCAAATATTACACCCAGCCACACCAGAATAATACACCCAGCCACACCCAAATAATACACCCAGACACACCCAAATAATACACCCAGTAACACCCAACTAATACACCCAGCCACACCCAAATAATACACCCAGCCTCAAACACCCAGCCACACCAAATAATAAAACCAATTAATACACCCAGCCACACCACAATAATACACCCAGCCACATCAAAATAATACACGCAGCCACACCCAAATAATACACCCAGCCACACCCAAATAATACACCCAGCCACACCCAAATAATACACCCAGAAACACCCAAAAAATACACCCAGTCACATCCAAATAATACACCCAGCCACACCCAAATAATAAACCCAGCCACACCCAAAAAATACACCCAGTTACACCCAAATAATAAACCCAGTCACAATCACCCAGCCACACCCAAATAATACACCCTGCCACACCAGAATAATACACCCAGCCACACCCAAATAATACGCCCAGCCACACCCAAAAAATACACCCAGTTACACCCAAATAATAAACCCAGTCACAAACACCCAGCCACACCCAAATATTACACCCAGCCACACCAGAATACTACACCCAGCCACACCCAAATAATACACCCAGACACACCCAAATAATACACCCAGTCACACCCAAATAATACACCCAGTCACACCCAAATAATACACCCAGCCACACCCAAATAATACACTCAGCCTCAAACACCCAGCCACACCAAATAATAAAACCAAATAATACACCCAGCCACACCACAATAATACACCCAGTCACATCAAAATAATACACCCAGCCACATCAAAATAATACACCCAGCCACACCCAAATAATACACCTAGCCACACCCAAATAATACACCCAGCCACACCCAAATAATACACCCAGCCACAAACACCCAGGCACAACCAAATAATACAACCAAATAATACACCCAGTCACACCCAAATAATACACACAACCTCATTCAAATACACACAGCCACAAACACGCAGCCACACCCAAATAATACACACAGCCACACTCAAATAATACACCCAGCCACACCCAAATAATACACCCAGCCACACCTAAATAATACACCAAGCCACACCCAAATAATACAACTAGCCACAAACAATCAGCAAAACCCAAATAATGCACCCAGACACATTCAAATAATAAGCCCAGTCACAAACATCCAGCCACACACAAATAATATACCCAGTCACAAACACCCAGTTACACTCAAATAATAAACCAAGTCACAAACACCCAGTCACACCCAAATAATACACCCAGTCACACCCAAATAATACAACTAGCCACAAACAACCAGCAAAACCCAAATAACGCACCCAAACACACTCAAATAATAAGCCCAGTCACAAACACCCAGCCACACACAAATAATACACCCAGTCACAAACACCCAGTCACACTCAAATAACAAACCAAGTCACAAACACCCAGTCACAGCCAAATAATACACCCAGCCACACCCAAATAATACACCCAGTCACACCCACATAATACACCCAGCCACACCACAATAATACACCCAGCCACATCAAAATAATACACCCAGCCACACCCAAATAATACACCCAGCCACACCCAAATAATACACCCAGTCACACCCAAATAATACACCCAGTCACACCCAAATAATACACCCAGCCACAAACACCAAGCCACATCCAAATAATACAACCAAATAATACACCCAGTCACACCCAAATAATACACACAGCCACATTCAAATGGACACAGCCACAAACACCCAGCCACACCCAAATAATACACCCAGCCACACCCAAATAATACACCCAGCCAGAAACAACCAGCCACACCAAAATAATACAACCAGCCACACCCAAATAATACACTCAGTCACACACAAATAATACACCCAGCCAGAAACAACCAGCCACACCAGAATAATACACCCAGCCACACCCAAATAAAACTACTAGCCACAAACAACCAGCAAAACCCAAATAATGCACCCAGACACACTCAAATAATAAGCACAGTCACAAACACCCAGCCACACACAAATAATACACCCAGCCACAAACACCCAGTCACACCCAAATATTACACCCAGCCACACCCAAATAATACACCCAGCCACATCAAAATAATTCACCGAGCCACACCCAAATAATACAACCAGCCCCACCCAAATAATACACCCAGTCACAGCCAAATAATACACCCAGTCACACCCAAATAATACACCCTGCCACAAACACCCAGCCACATCCAAATAATACAACCAAATAATACGCCCAGTCACACCCAAATATTACACACAGCCACATTCAAATGGACACAGCCACAAACACCCAGCCACACCCAAATAATACACCCAGCCACACCCAAATAATACACCCAGCCAGAAACAACCAGCCACACCAAAATAATACAACCTGCCACACCCAAATAATACACTCAGTCACACACAAATAATACACCCAGCCAGAAACAACCAGCCACACCAGAATAATACACCCAGCCACACCCAAATAAAACTACTAGCCACAAACAACCAGCAAAACACAAATAATGCACCCAGACACACTCAAATAATAAGCAAAGTCACAAACACCCAGCCACACACAAATAATACACCCAGTCACAAACACCCAGTCACACCCAAATATTACACCCAGCCACACCCAAATAATACACCCAGCCACACCCAAATAATACACCCAGCCACACCCAAAAAATACATCCAGCCACACCCAAAATAATACACCCAGCCACACCCAAATAATACACCCAGCAACAAACAACCAGCCACATCCAAATAATACAACCAAATAATAAACCCAGTCACACCCAGATAATACAACTAGCCACAAACAACCAGCAAAACCCAAATAATGCACCCAGACACACTCAAAAAATAAGCCCAGTCACAAACACCCAGCCACACAAAAATAATACACCCAGTCACAAACACCCAGTCACACACAAATAATAAACAGTCACAAACACCCAGTCACACCCAAATAATACACCCAGCCACACCCAAATAATAGACCCAGCCACACCCAAATAATACACCCAGCCACACCCAAATAATACACCCAGCCACACCCAAAAAATACACCCAGTCACATCCAAATAATACACCCAGCCACACCCAAATAATACACCCAGCCACACCCAAAAAATACACCCAGTTACACCCAAATAATAAACCCAGTCACAAACACCCAGCCACACCCAAATAATACAAACTGCCACACCAGAATAATACACCCAGCCACACCCAAATAATACACCCAGCCACACCCAAAAAATACACCCAGTTACACCCAAATAATAAACCCAGTCACAAACACCCAGCCACACCCAAATATTACACCCAGCCACACCAGAATAATACACCCAGCCACACCCAAATAATACACCCAGACACACCCAAATAATACAACAAGTCACTCCCAAATAATACACCCAGTAACACCCAAATAATACACCCAGCCACACCCAAATAATACACCCAGCCTCAAACACCCAGCCACACCAAATAATAAAACCAAATAATACACCCAGCCACACCACAATAATACACCCAGCCACATCAAAATAATACACCCAGCCACATCAAAATAATACACCCAGCCACACCCAAATAATACACCTAGCCACACCCAAATAATACACCCAGCCACACCCAAATAATACACCCAGCCACAAACACCCAGTCACATCCAAATAATACAACCAAATAATACACCCAGTCACACCCAAATAATACACACAACCTCATTCAAATACACACAGCCACAAACACGCAGCCACACCCAAATAATACACACAGCCACACTCAAATAATACACCCAGCCACACCCAAATAATACACCCAGCCACACCCAAATAATACACCAAGCCACACCCAAATAATACAACTAGCCACAAACAATCAGCAAAACCCAAATAATGCACCCAGACACATTCAAATAATAAGCCCAGTCACAAACATCCAGCCACACACAAATAATATACCCAGTCACAAACACCCAGTTACACTCAAATAATAAACCAAGTCACAAACCCCCAGTCACACCCAAATAATACACCCAGTCACACCCAAATAATACAACTAGCCACAAACAACCAGCAAAACCCAAATAACGCACCCAAACACACTCAAATAATAAGCCCAGTCACAAACACCCAGCCACACACAAATAATACACCCAGTCACAAACACCCAGTCACACTCAAATAACAAACCAAGTCACAAACACCCAGCCACATCAAAATAATACACCCAGCCACACCCAAATAATACACCCAGCCTCACCCAAATAATACACCCAGTCACACCCAAATAATACACCCAGTCACACCCAAATAATACACCCAGCCACAAACACCAAGCCACATCCAAATAATACAACCAAATAATACACCCAGTCACACCCAAATAATACACACAGCCACATTCAAATGGACACAGCCACAAACACCCAGCCACACCCAAATAATACACCCAGCCACACCCAAATAATACACCCAGCCAGAAACAACCAGCCACACCAAAATAATACAACCAGCCACACCCAAATAATACACTCAGTCACACACAAATAATACACCCAGCCAGAAACAACCAGCCACACCAGAATAATACACCCAGCCACACCCAAATAAAACTACTAGCCACAAACAACCAGCAAAACCCAAATAATGCACCCAGACACACTCAAATAATAAGCACAGTCACAAACACCCAGCCACACACAAATAATACACCCAGCCACAAACACCCAGTCACACCCAAATATTACACCCAGCCACACCCAAATAATACACCCAGCCACATCAAAATAATTCACCGAGCCACACCCAAATAATACAACCAGCCCCACCCAAATAATACACCCAGTCACAGCCAAATAATACACCCAGTCACACCCAAATAATACACCCTGCCACAAACACCCAGCCACATCCAAATAATACAACCAAATAATACACCCAGTCACACCCAAATATTACACACAGCCACATTCAAATGGACACAGCCACAAACACCCAGCCACACCCAAATAATACACCCAGCCACACCCAAATAATACACCCAGCCAGAAACAACCAGCCACACCAAAATAATACAACCTGCCACACCCAAATAATACACTCAGTCACACACAAATAATACACCCAGCCAGAAACAACCAGCCACACCAGAATAATACACCCAGCCACACCCAAATAAAACTACTAGCCACAAACAACCAGCAAAACACAAATAATGCACCCAGACACACTCAAATAATAAGCAAAGTCACAAACACCCAGCCACACACAAATAATACACCCAGTCACAAACACCCAGTCACACCCAAATATTACACCCAGCCACACCCAAATAATACACCCAGTCACACCCAAATAATACACCCAGCCACACCCAAAAAATACATCCAGTCACACCCAAAATAATACACCCAGCCACACCCAAATAATACACCCAGCAACAAACAACCAGCCACATCCAAATAATACAACCAAATAATAAACCCAGTCACACCCAGATAATACAACTAGCCACAAACAACCAGCAAAACCCAAATAATGCACCCAGACACACTCAAATAATAAGCCCAGTCACAAACACCCAGCCACACAAAAATAATACACCCAGTCACAAACACCCAGTCACACACAAATAATAAACAGTCACAAACACCCAGTCACACCCAAATAATACACCCAGCCACACCCAAATAATACACCCAGCCACACCCAAATAATACACCCAGCCACACCCAAATAATACACCCAGCCACACCCAAAAAATACACCCAGTCACATCCAAATAATACACCCAGCCACACCCAAATAATACACCCAGCCACACCCAAAAAATACACCCAGTTACACCCAAATAATAAGCCCAGTCACAAACACCCAGCCACACCCAAATAATACACCCTGCCACACCAGAATAATACACCCAGCCACACCCAAAAAATACACCCAGCCACACCCAAAAAATACACCCAGTTACACCCAAATAATAAACCCAGTCACAAACACCCAGCCACACCCAAATATTACACCCAGCCACACCAGAATAATACACGCAGCCACACCCAAATAATACACTCAGCCACACTCAAATAATACACCCAGCCACACCCAAATAATACACCCAGCCACACCCAAATAATACACCAAGCCACACCCAAATAATACAACTAGCCACAAACAATCAGCAAAACCCAAATAATGCACCCAGACACATTCAAATAATAAGCCCAGTCACAAACATCCAGCCACACACAAATAATATACCCAGTCACAAACACCCAGTTACACTCAAATAATAAACCAAGTCCCAAACACCCAGTCACACCCAAATAATACACCCAGTCACACCCAAATAATACAACTAGCCACAAACAACCAGCAAAACCCAAATAACGCACCCAAACACACTCAAATAATAAGCCCAGTCACAAACACCCAGCCACACACAAATAATACACCCAGTCACAAACACCCAGTCACACTCAAATAACAAACCAAGTCACAAACACCCAGTCACAGCCAAATAATACACCCAGCCACACCCAAATAATACACCCAGTCACACCCACATAATACACCCAGCCACACCACAATAATACACCCAGCCACATCAAAATAATACACCCAGCCACACCCAAATAATACACCCAGCCACACCCAAATAATACACCCAGTCACACCCAAATAATACACCCAGTCACACCCAAATAATACACCCAGCCACAAACACCAAGCCACATCCAAATAATACAACCAAATAATACACCCAGTCACACCCAAATAATACACACAGCCACATTCAAATGGACACAGCCACAAACACCCAGCCACACCCAAATAATACACCCAGCTACACCCAAATAATACACCCAGCCAGAAACAACCAGCCACACCAAAATAATACAACCAGCCACACCCAAATAATACACTCAGTCACACACAAATAATACACCCAGCCAGAAACAACCAGCCACACCAGAATAATACACCCAGCCACACCCAAATAAAACTACTAGCCACAAACAACCAGCAAAACCCAAATAATGCACCCAGACACACTCAAATAATAAGCACAGTCACAAACACCCAGCCACACACAAATAATACACCCAGCCACAAACACCCAGTCACACCCAAATATTACACCCAGCCACACCCAAATAATACACCCAGCCACATCAAAATAATTCACCGAGCCACACCCAAATAATACAACCAGCCCCACCCAAATAATACACCCAGTCACAGCCAAATAATACACCCAGTCACACCCAAATAATACACCCTGCCACAAACACCCAGCCACATCCAAATAATACAACCAAATAATACACCCAGTCACACCCAAATAATACACCCAGCCACATTCAAATGGACACAGCCAGAAACAACCAGCCACACCAAAATAATACAACCTGCCACACCCAAATAATACACTCAGTCACACACAAATAATACACCCAGCCAGAAACAACCAGCCACACCAGAATAATACACCCAGCCACACCCAAATAAAACTACTAGCCACAAACAACCAGCAAAACACAAATAATGCACCCAGACACACTCAAATAATAAGCAAAGTCACAAACACCCAGCCACACACAAATAATACACCCAGTCACAAACACCCAGTCACACCCAAATATTACACCCAGCCACACCCAAATAATACACCCAGCCACACCCAAATAATACACCCAGCCACACCCAAAAAATACATCCAGTCACACCCAAAATAATACACCCAGCCACACCCAAATAATACACCCAGCAACAAACAACCAGCCACATCCAAATAATACAACCAAATAATAAACCCAGTCACACCCAGATAATACAACTAGCCACAAACAACCAGCAAAACCCAAATAATGCACCCAGACACACTCAAATAATAAGCCCAGTCACAAACACCCAGCCACACAAAAATAATACACCCAGTCACAAACACCCAGTCACACACAAATAATAAACAGTCACAAACACCCAGTCACACCCAAATAATACACCCAGCCACACCCAAATAATACACCCAGCCACACCCAAATAATACACCCAGCCACACCCAAATAATACACCCAGCCACACCCAAAAAATACACCCAGTCACATCCAAATAATACACCCAGCCACACCCAAATAATACACCCAGCCACACCCAAAAAATACACCCAGTTACACCCAAATAATAAACCCAGTCACAAACACCCAGCCACACCCAAATAATACACCCTGCCACACCAGAATAATACACCCAGCCACACCCAAATAATACACCCAGCCACACCCAAAAAATACACCCAGTTACACCCAAATAATAAACCCAGTCACAAACACCCAGCCACACCCAAATATTACACCCAGCCACACCAGAATAATACACCCAGCCACACCCAAATAATACACCCAGACACACCCAAATAATACACCAAGTCACTCCCAAATAATACACCCAGTAACACCCAAATAATACACCCAGCCACACCCAAATAATACACCCAGCCTCAAACACCCAGCCACACCAAATAATAAAACCAAATAATACACCCAGCCACACCACAATAATACACCCAGCCACATCAAAATAATACACCCAGCCACATCAAAATAATACACCCAGCCACACCCAAATAATACACCTAGCCACACCCAAATAATACACCCAGCCACACCCAAATAATACACCCAGCCACAAACACCCAGGCACATCCAAATAATACAACCAAATAATACACCCAGTCACACCCAAATAATACACACAACCTCATTCAAATACACACAGCCACAAACACGCAGCCACACACAAATAATACACACAGCCACACTCAAATAATACACCCAGCCACACCCAAATAATACACCCAGCCACACCCAAATAATACAACTAGCCACAAACAACCAGCAAAACCCAAATAACGCACCCAAACACACTCAAATAATAAGCCCAGTCACAAACACCCAGCCACACACAAATAATACACCCAGTCACAAACACCCAGTCACACCCAAATAATACACCCAGCCACACACAAATAATACACCCAGTCACACACACATAATACACCCAGCCACACCACAATAATACACCCAGCCACCTCAAAATAATACACCCAGAAAAACCCAAATAATACACCCAGCCACACCCAAATAATACACCCAGTCGCACCATAATAATACACCCAGTCACACACAAATAATACACCCAGCCACACCCAAATAATACACCCAGTCACACCCAAATAATACTCCCAGCCACACCCAAATAATACACCCTGCCACTCCCAAATAATACACCCAGCCACACCCAAATAATACACCCAGCCTCACCCAAATAATACACCCAGCCACACCCAAATAATAGACCCAGTCACACCCAAATAATACACGCAGTCACACCCAAATAATACACCCAGCCACACCCAAATAATACACCCAGCCACAAACACCCAGCCACATCCAAATAATACAACCAAATAATACACCCACTCACACCCAAATAATACACCCAGTCACACCCAAATAATACACCCAGCCACACCCAAATAATACACCCAGCCACAAACACCCAGCCACATCCAAATAATACAACCAAATAATACACCCACTCACACCCAAATAATACACCCAGTCACACCCATATAATACACGCAGCCACACTCAAATAATACGCCCCAATAATACAACCAACCAAACTCAAATAATACACCCAGCCACACCACAATAATGCACCCAGCCACAGCAAAATAATACACCCAGCCACACCCAAATAATACACCCAGCCACATTCAAATACACCCAGCCACACCCAAATAATACACCCAACCAAACTCAAATAATACACCCAGTCACACCCAAATAATACACACAGACACACTCAAATAATACACCCAGCCACACCCAAATAATACACCCAACCAAACTCAAATAATACACCCAGCCACACCGAAATAATACACCCAGCCACACACAAATAACACACCCAGTCACAGCCAAATAATAAACCCAGCCACACCCAAATCATACACACAGCTACACTAAAATAATACACACAGCCACAAACAACCAGCCACACCAAAATAATACACCCAGTCACACCAAAATAATACAACCAGCCACGCCCAAATAATACACCCAGTCACACCAAAATATTACACCCAGCCACACCCAAATAATACAACTAGCCACAAACAACCAGCAAAACCAAAAAATGCACCCAGCCACACTCAAATAATAAGCCCAGTCGCAAACACCCAGCCACACACAAAAAATACACCCAGTCACAAACACCCAGTCACACCTAATTAATACAAATAACCACAAACAACCAGCCACACCCAAATAATACACGCAGCACAATCAAATAATAAACCAAGTCACAAACACCCAGCCACACCCAATTAATACAGGCAAATAATACACGCTGCCACACCCAAATAATACACCCAGTCACACCCTAATAATACACCCAGTCACACCCAAATAATAAACCCAGTCACAAACACCCAGCCACACCCAATTGATAAAACCAAATAATACACCGAGCCACAACCAAATAATACACCCAGTCACACCCAAATAATACACCCAGTCACACACAAATAATACACCCAGTCACACCCAAATAATACACCCAGCCACATTCAAATAATACACCCAGTCAACCCAAATAATACACCCAGCCACACCCAAATAATACACCTAGGCACAAACACACAGCCACATCCAAATAATACACCCAGTCACACCCATATAATACACCCAGGCACAAACACACAGCCACATCCAAATAATATACCCAGTCACACCCATTTAATACACGCAGCCACAGCCAAATAATACGCCCAAATAATACAACCAGCCAAACTCAAATAATACAGCAAGCCACACCACAATAATACACCCAGCCACAGCAAAATAATACACCCAGCCACACCCAAATAATACACCCAGCCACACACAAATAATACACCCAGCCACAAACACCTAGCCACACTAAATAATTCAACTAAATAATACACCCAGCCACACCACAATAATACACCCAGCCACATCAAAATAATACACCTAGCCACACCCAAATAATACACCTAGCCACACCCAAATAATACACCCAGCCACACCCAAATAATACACCCAACCAAACTCAAATAATACACCCAGTCACACCCAAATAATACACACAGACACACTCAAATAATACACCCAGCCACACCCAAATAATACACCCAACCAAACTCAAATAATACACCCAGCCACACCGAAATAATACACCCAGCCACACCCAAATAATACACCCAGCCTCAAACACCCAGCCACACCAAATAATAAAACCAAATAATACACCCAGCCACACCACAATAATACACCCAGCCACATCAAAATAATACACCCAGCCACATCAAAATAATACACCCAGCCACACCCAAATAATACACCTAGCCACACCCAAATAATACACCCAGCCACACCCAAATAATACACCCAGCCACAAACACCCAGGCACATCCAAATAATACAACCAAATAATACACCCAGTCACACCCAAATAATACACACAACCTCATTCAAATACACACAGCCACAAACACGCAGCCACACACAAATAATACACACAGCCACACTCAAATAATACACCCAGCCACACCCAAATAATACACCCAGCCACACCCAAATAATACAACTAGCCACAAACAACCAGCAAAACCCAAATAACGCACCCAAACACACTCAAATAATAAGCCCAGTCACAAACACCCAGCCACACACAAATAATACACCCAGTCACAAACACCCAGTCACACCCAAATAATACACCCAGCCACACACAAATAATACACCCAGTCACACACACATAATACACCCAGCCACACCACAATAATACACCCAGCCACCTCAAAATAATACACCCAGAAAAACCCAAATAATACACCCAGCCACACCCAAATAATACACCCAGTCGCACCATAATAATACACCCAGTCACACACAAATAATACACCCAGCCACACCCAAATAATACACCCAGTCACACCCAAATAATACTCCCAGCCACACCCAAATAATACACCCTGCCACTCCCAAATAATACACCCAGCCACACCCAAATAATACACCCAGCCTCACCCAAATAATACACCCAGCCACACCCAAATAATAGACCCAGTCACACCCAAATAATACACGCAGTCACACCCAAATAATACACCCAGCCACACCCAAATAATACACCCAGCCACAAACACCCAGCCACATCCAAATAATACAACCAAATAATACACCCACTCACACCCAAATAATACACCCAGTCACACCCAAATAATACACCCAGCCACACCCAAATAATACACCCAGCCACAAACACCCAGCCACATCCAAATAATACAACCAAATAATACACCCACTCACACCCAAATAATACACCCAGTCACACCCATATAATACACGCAGCCACACCCAAATAATACGCCCCAATAATACAACCAACCAAACTCAAATAATACACCCAGCCACACCACAATAATGCACCCAGCCACAGCAAAATAATACACCCAGCCACACCCAAATAATACACCCAGCCACATTCAAATACACCCAGCCACACCCAAATAATACACCCAACCAAACTCAAATAATACACCCAGTCACACCCAAATAATACACACAGACACACTCAAATAATACACCCAGCCACACCCAAATAATACACCCAACCAAACTCAAATAATACACCCAGCCACACCGAAATAATACACCCAGCCACACACAAATAACACACCCAGTCACAGCCAAATAATAAACCCAGCCACACCCAAATCATACACACAGCTACACTAAAATAATACACACAGCCACAAACAACCAGCCACACCAAAATAATACACCCAGTCACACCAAAATAATACAACCAGCCACGCCCAAATAATACACCCAGTCACACCAAAATATTACACCCAGCCACACCCAAATAATACAACTAGCCACAAACAACCAGCAAAACCAAAAAATGCACCCAGCCACACTCAAATAATAAGCCCAGTCGCAAACACCCAGCCACACACAAAAAATACACCCAGTCACAAACACCCAGTCACACCTAATTAATACAAATAACCACAAACAACCAGCCACACCCAAATAATACACGCAGCACAATCAAATAATAAACCAAGTCACAAACACCCAGCCACACCCAATTAATACAGGCAAATAATACACGCTGCCACACCCAAATAATACACCCAGTCACACCCTAATAATACACCCAGTCACACCCAAATAATAAACCCAGTCACAAACACCCAGCCACACCCAATTGATAAAACCAAATAATACACCGAGCCACAACCAAATAATACACCCAGTCACACCCAAATAATACACCCAGTCACACACAAATAATACACCCAGTCACACCCAAATAATACACCCAGCCACATTCAAATAATACACCCAGTCAACCCAAATAATACACCCAGCCACACCCAAATAATACACCTAGGCACAAACACACAGCCACATCCAAATAATACACCCAGTCACACCCATATAATACACCCAGGCACAAACACACAGCCACATCCAAATAATATACCCAGTCACACCCATTTAATACACGCAGCTACAGCCAAATAATACGCCCAAATAATACAACCAGCCAAACTCAAATAATACAGCAAGCCACACCACAATAATACACCCAGCCACAGCAAAATAATACACCCAGCCACACCCAAATAATACACCCAGCCACACACAAATAATACACCCAGCCACAAACACCTAGCCACACTAAATAATTCAACTAAATAATACACCCAGCCACACCACAATAATACACCCAGCCACATCAAAATAATACACCTAGCCACACCCAAATAATACACCTAGCCACACCCAAATAATACACCCAGCCACACCCAAATAATACACCCAACCAAACTCAAATAATACACCCAGTCACACCCAAATAATACACACAGACACACTCAAATAATACACCCAGCCACACCCAAATAATACACCCAACCAAACTCAAATAATACACCCAGCCACACCGAAATAATACACCCAGCCACACACAAATAACACACCCAGTCACAGCCAAATAATAAACCCAGCCACACCCAAATCATACACACAGCTACACTAAAATAATACACACAGCCACAAACAACCAGCCACACCCAAATAATACACCCAGTCACACCAAAATAATACAACCAGCCACGCCCAAATAATACACCCAGTCACACCAAAATATTACACCCAGCCACACCCAAATAATACAACTAGCCACAAACAACCAGCAAAACCAAAAAATGCACCCAGCCACACTCAAATAATAAGCCCAGTCGCAAACACCCAGCCACACACAAAAAATACACCCAGTCACAAACACCCAGTCACACCTAATTAATACAAATAACCACAAACAACCAGCCACACCCAAATAATACACGCAGCACAATCAAATAATAAACCAAGTCACAAACACCCAGCCACACCCAATTAATACAGGCAAATAATACACGCAGCCACACCCAAATAATACACCCAGTCACACCCTAATAATACACCCAGTCACACCCAAATAATAAACCCAGTCAGAAACACCCAGCCACACCCAATTGATAAAACCAAATAATACACCGAGCCACAACCAAATAATACACCCAGTCACACCCAAATAATACACCCAGTCACACACAAATAATACACCCAGTCACACCCAAATAATACACCCAGCCACATTCAAATAATACACCCAGTCAACCCAAATAATACACCCAGCCACACCCAAATAATACACCTAGGCACAAACACACAGCCACATCCAAATAATACACCCAGTCACACCCATATAATACACCCAGGCACAAACACACAGCCACATCCAAATAATATACCCAGTCACACCCATTTAATACACGCAGCCACAGCCAAATAATACGCCCAAATAATACAACCAGCCAAACTCAAATAATACACCAAGCCACACCACAATAATACACCCAGCCACAGCAAAATAATACACCCAGCCACACCCAAATAATACACCCAGCCACACACAAATAATACACCCAGCCACAAACACCTAGCCACACTAAATAATTCAACTAAATAATACACCCAGCCACACCACAATAATACACCCAGCCACATCAAAATAATACACCTAGCCACACCCAAATAATACACCTAGCCACACCCAAATAATACACCCACCACACCCAAATAATACACCCAGCCACACCCAAATAATACACCTAGGCACAAACACACAGCCACACCACAATAATACACCCAGCCACATCAAAATAATACACCTAGCCTCACCCAAATAATACACCTAGCCACACCCAAATAATACACCCAGCCACAAACACCCAGCCACACCCAAATAATACACCCAGTCACACCCAAATAATACACACAGCCACACCCAAATAATACACCCAGCCAGAAACACCCAGCCACACCCAAATAATACACCCAGTCACACCCAAATAATACACACAGCCACACCCAAATAATACACCCAGCCAGAAACACCCAGCCACACCCAAATAATACACCCAGTCGCACCAAAATAAAACAACTAGCCACAAACAACCAGCAAAACCCAAAAAATGCACCCAGACACACTCAAATAATAAGCCCAGTCACAAACACCCAGCCAGACACAAATAATACACCCAGTCACACCCAAATAATACACCCAGCCACACCCAAATAATACACCCAGTCACACCCAAATAATACACCCAGCCACACCCAAATAATACACCCAGTCACACCCAAATAATACACCCAGGCACATACACCCAGCCACACCAAAATAATACACCCAGCCACACCCAAATAATACACGCAGACACACCCAAATAATACACCCAGTCACACCCAAATAATAAACCCAGCCACACCCCAATACTACACCCAGCCACACCCAAATAATATACCCAGCCACAAATACCCAGCCACACCAAATAATACAACCAAATAATACACCCAGACACACCCAAATAATAAACCCAGTCACAAACACCCAGCCACACCCAATTGATTAAACCAAATAATACACCGAGCCACAACCAAATAATACACCCAGTCACACCCAAATAATACACCCAGTCACACACAAATAATACACCCAGTCACACCCAAATAATACACCCGGCCACACCCAAATAATACACCTAGGCACAAACACACAGCCACATCCAAATAATACACCCAGTCACAACCATATAATACACCCAGGCACAAACACACAGCCACATGCAAATAATATACCCAGTCACACCCATTTAATACACGCAGCCACACCCAAATAATGCGCCCAAATAATACAACCAACCAAACTCAAATAATACACCAAGCCACACCACAATAATACACCCAGCCACAGCAAAATAATACACCCAGCCACACCCAAATAATACACCCAGCCACATTCAAATAATACACCCAGCCACACCCAAATAATACACCCGACCAAACTCAAATAATACACCCAGCCACACCCAAATAATACACACAGACACACTCAAATAATACACCCAGCCACACCCAAATAATACACCCAACCAAACTCAAACAATACACCCAGCCACTCCCAAATAATACACCCAGCCACACCCAAATAATACCCCCAGCCACACACAAATAATACACCCAGCCACACCCAAATAATACACCCAACCAAACTCAAATAATACACCCAGCCACACCCAATTAATAAACCCAGCCACACACAAATAATACACACAGCCACACTAAAATAATAAACCCAGACACACCCAAATAATACAACTAGCCACAAACAACCTTCCACACCCAAATAATACACCCAGCCACACCCAAATAATACACCCAGCCACAAACACCCAGCCACACTAAATAATACAACTAAATAATACACCCAGCCACACCACAATAATACACCCAGCCACATCAAAATAATACACCCAGCCACACCCAAATAATACACCTAGCCACACCCAAATAATACACCCAGTCACACCCAAATAATACACCCAGCCACATCCAAATAATACACCCAGCCACACCCAAATAATACACCCAGTCACACCCAAATTATACACCCAGCCACACCCAAATAATACACCCAGCCACAAACACCCAGCCACATCCAAATAAAACAACCAAATAGTACACCCAGTCACACCCAGATAATACACCCAGTCACAGCCAAATAATACACCTAGCCACACCCAAATAATACACCCAGTCACACCCAAATAATACACCCAGTGACACCCAAATAATACACACAGCCACACCCAAATAATACACCCAGTCACTCCCAAATAATACACCCAGTGTCACCCAAATAATACACACAGCCACACCCAAATAATACACCCAGTCACACCCAAATAATACACCCAGTCACACCCAAATAATACCCCCAGACACACACAAATAATACACCCAGCCACACCCAAATAATACACCCAACCAAACTCAAATAATACACCCAGCCACACCCAATTAATAAACCCAGCCACACACAAATAATACACACAGCCACACTAAAATAATAAACCCAGACACACCCAAATAATACAACTAGCCACAAACAACCTTCCACACCCAAATAATACACCCAGCCACACCCAAATAATACACCCAGCCACAAACACCCAGCCACACTAAATAATACAACTAAATAATACACCCAGCCACACCACAATAATACACCCAGCCACATCAAAATAATACACCCAGCCACACCCAAATAATACACCTAGCCACACCCAAATAATACACCCAGTCACACCCAAATAATACACCCAGCCACATCCAAATAATACACCCAGCCACACCCAAATAATACACCCAGTCACACCCAAATAATACACCCAGCCACACCCAAATAATACACCCAGCCACAAACACCCAGCCACATCCAAATAAAACAACCAAATAGTACACCCAGTCACACCCAGATAATACACCCAGTCACACCCAAATAATACACCTAGCCACACCCAAATAATACACCCAGTCACACCCAAATAATACACCCAGTGACACCCAAATAATACACACAGCCACACCCAAATAATACACCCAGTCACTCCCAAATAATACACCCAGTGTCACCCAAATAATACACACAGCCACACCCAAATAATACACCCAGTCACACCCAAATAATACACCCAGTCACACCCAAATAATGCACCCAGTCACACCCAAATAATACACCCAGTGACACCCAAATAATACACACAGCCACACCCAAATAATACACCCAGTCACACCCAAATAATACACCCAGTCACACCCAAATAATACACCTAGCCACACCCAAATAATACACCCAGTCACACCCAAATAATACACCCAGCCACATCCAAATAATACACCCAGGCACACCCAAATAATACACCCAGCCACAAACACCCAGCCACATCCAAATAAAACAACCAAATAATACACCCAGTCACACCCAAATAATACACCTAGCCACACCCAAATAATACACCCAGTCACACCCAAATAATACACCCAGCCACAAACACCCAGCCACATCCAAATAAAACAACCAAATAATACACCCAGTCACACCCAAATAATACACCTAGCCACAGCCAAATAATACACCCAGTCACACCCAAATAATACACCCAGCCACATCCAAATAATACACCCAGCCACAAACACCCAGTCACACCCAGATAATACACACAGCCACACCCAAATAATACACCCAGCCACACCCAAATAATAAACCCAGCCACACCCAAATACTACACCCAGCCACACCCAAATAATATACCCAGCCACAAATACCCAGCCACACCAAATAATACAACCAAATAATACACCCAGCCACACCCAAATAATAAACCCAGTCACAAACACCCAGCCACACCCAATTGATTAAACCAAATAATACACCGAGCCACAACCAAATAATACACCCAGTCACACCCAAATAATACACCCAGTCACACACAAATAATACACCCAGCCACACCCAAATAATACACCCAGTCACACCCCAATAATACACCCAGCCACACCCAAATAAAACACCCAGTCACACCCAAATAATACACCCAGGCACATACACCCAGCCACACCAAAATAATACACCCAGCCACACCCAAATAATACACGCAGACACACCCAAATAATACACCCAGTCACACCCAAATAATAAACCCAGCCACACCCAAATACTACACCCAGCCACACCCAAATAATATACCCAGCCACAAATACCCAGCCACACCAAATAATACAACCAAATAATACACCCAGACACACCCAAATAATAAACCCAGTCACAAACACCCAGCCACACCCAATTGATTAAACCAAATAATACACCGAGCCACAACCAAATAATACACCCAGTCACACCCAAATAATACACCCAGTCACACACAAATAATACACCCAGTCACACCCAAATAATACACCCGGCCACACCCAAATAGTACACCTAGGCACAAACACACAGCCACATCCAAATAATACACCCAGTCACAACCATATAATACACCCAGGCACAAACACACAGCCACATGCAAATAATATACCCAGTCACACCCATTTAATACACGCAGCCACACCCAAATAATGCGCCCAAATAATACAACCAACCAAACTCAAATAATACACCAAGCCACACCACAATAATACACCCAGCCACAGCAAAATAATACACCCAGCCACACCCAAATAATACACCCAGCCACATTCAAATAATACACCCAGCCACACCCAAATAATACACCCGACCAAACTCAAATAATACACCCAGCCACACCCAAATAATACACACAGACACACTCAAATAATACACCCAGCCACACCCAAATAATACACCCAACCAAACTCAAACAATACACCCAGCCACACCCAAATAATACACCCAGCCACACCCAAATAATACCCCCAGCCACAAACAAATAATACACCCAGCCACACCCAAATAATACACCCAACCAAACTCAAATAATACACCCAGCCACACCCAATTAATAAACCCAGCCACACACAAATAATACACACAGCCACACTAAAATAATAAACCCAGACACACCCAAATAATACAACTAGCCACAAACAACCTTCCACACCCAAATAATACACCCAGCCACACCCAAATAATACACCCAGCCACACCCAAATAATAAACCCAGCCACACCCAAATACTACACCCAGCCACACCCAAATAATATACCCAGCCACAAATACCCAGCCACACCAAATAATACAACCAAATAATACACCCAGCCACACCCAAATAATAAACCCAGTCACAAACACCCAGCCACACCCAATTGATTAAACCAAATAATACACCGAGCCACAACCAAATAATACACCCAGTCACACCCAAATAATACACCCAGTCACACACAAATAATACACCCAGTCACACCCAAATAATACACCCGGCCACACCCAAATAGTACACCTAGGCACAAACACACAGCCACATCCAAATAATACACCCAGTCACAACCATATAATACACCCAGGCACAAACACACAGCCACATGCAAATAATATACCCAGTCACACCCATTTAATACACGCAGCCACACCCAAATAATGCGCCCAAATAATACAACCAACCAAACTCAAATAATACACCAAGCCACACCACAATAATACACCCAGCCACAGCAAAATAATACACCCAGCCACACCCAAATAATACACCCAGCCACATTCAAATAATACACCCAGCCACACCCAAATAATACACCCGACCAAACTCAAATAATACACCCAGCCACACCCAAATAATACACACAGACACACTCAAATAATACACCCAGCCACACCCAAATAATACACCCAACCAAACTCAAACAATACACCCAGCCACACCCAAATAATACACCCAGCCACACCCAAATAATACCCCCAGCCACAAACAAATAATACACCCAGCCACACCCAAATAATACACCCAACCAAACTCAAATAATACACCCAGCCACACCCAATTAATAAACCCAGCCACACACAAATAATACACACAGCCACACTAAAATAATAAACCCAGACACACCCAAATAATACAACTAGCCACAAACAACCTTCCACACCCAAATAATACACCCAGCCACACCCAAATAATACACCCAGCCACAAACACCCAGCCACACTAAATAATACAACTAAATAATACACCCAGCCACACCACAATAATACACCCAGCCACATCAAAATAATACACCCAGCCACACCCAAATAATACACCTAGCCACACCCAAATAATACACCCAGTCACACCCAAATAATACACCCAGCCACATCCAAATAATACACCCAGCCACACCCAAATAATACACCCAGTCACACCCAAATTATACACCCAGCCACACCCAAATAATACACCCAGCCACAAACACCCAGCCACATCCAAATAAAACAACCAAATAGTACACCCAGTCACACCCAGATAATACACCCAGTCACACCCAAATAATACACCTAGCCACACCCAAATAATACACCCAGTCACACCCAAATAATACACCCAGTGACACCCAAATAATACACACAGCCACACCCAAATAATACACCCAGTCACTCCCAAATAATACACCCAGTGTCACCCAAATAATACACACAGCCACACCCAAATAATACACCCAGTCACACCCAAATAATACACCCAGTCACACCCAAATAATGCACCCAGTCACACCCAAATAATACACCCAGTGACACCCAAATAATACACACAGCCACACCCAAATAATACACCCAGTCACACCCAAATAATACACCCAGTCACACCCAAATAATACACCTAGCCACACCCAAATAATACACCCAGTCACACCCAAATAATACACCCAGCCACATCCAAATAATACACCCAGGCACACCCAAATAATACACCCAGCCACAAACACCCAGCCACATCCAAATAAAACAACCAAATAATACACCCAGTCACACCCAAATAATACACCTAGCCACACCCAAATAATACACCCAGTCACACCCAAATAATACACCCAGCCACAAACACCCAGCCACATCCAAATAAAACAACCAAATAATACACCCAGTCACACCCAAATAATACACCTAGCCACAGCCAAATAATACACCCAGTCACACCCAAATAATACACCCAGCCACATCCAAATAATACACCCAGCCACAAACACCCAGTCACACCCAGATAATACACACAGCCACACCCAAATAATACACCCAGCCAGAAACACCCAGCCACACCCAAATAATACTCCCAGTCACACCCAAATAAAACAACTAGCCACAAACAACCAGCAAAACCCAAAAAATGCACCCAGACACACTCAAATAATAAGCCCAGTCACAAACACCCAGCCACACCCAAATAATACACCCAGCCAGAAACACCCAGCCAGAAACACCCAGCCACACCCAAATAATACACCCAGTCACACCCAAATAAAACAACTAGCCACAAACAACCAGCAAAACCCAAAAAATGCACCCGGACACACTCAAATAATAAGCCCAGTCACAAACACCCAGCCACACACAAATAATACACCCAGTCACAAACACCCAGTCACACTCAAATAATAAACCAAGTCACAAACACCCAGCCACACCCAAATAATACACCCAGTCACACCTAAATAATACACCCAGCCACACCCAAATAATACACCCAGTCACACCCAAATAATACACCCAGCCACACCCAAATAATACACCCAGTCAACCCAAAAAATACACCCAGCCACACCCAAATAATACACCCGGGCACATACACCCAGCCACACCAAAATAATACTCCCAGCCACACCCAAATAATACACGTAGACACACCCAAATAATACACCCAGTCACACCCAAATAATAAACCCAGCCACACCCAAATACTACACCCAGCCACACCCAAATAATATACCCAGCCACAAATACCCAGCCACACCAAATAATACAACCAAATAATACACCCAGCCACACCACAACAATACACCCGGCCACATCAAAATAATACACCCTGCCACACCCAAATAATACACCTAGCCACACCCAAATAATACACCCAGCCACACCCAAATAATACACCCAGCCACAAACACCCAGCCACATCCAAATAATACAACCAAATAATACACAGTCACACCCAAATAATACACACAGCCACATTCAAATACACACAGCCACAAACACCCAGCCACACCCAAACAATACACACAGCCACACCCAAATAATACACCATTCACACCCAAAGAATACACCCAGCCGGAAACACCCAGCCACACCCAAAAATACACCCAGCCACACCCAAATAATACACTCAGTCACACCAGAATAATACACCCAGCCACACCCAAATAAAACAACTAGCCACAAACAACCAGCAAAACCCAAATAATGCGCCCAGACACACTCAAATAATAAGCCCAGTCACAAACACCCAGCCACACACAAATAATACACCCAGTCACAAACACCCAGTCACACCCAAATATTACACCCAGCCACACCCAAATAATACACCCAGTCACACCCAAATAATACACCCAGACACACCACAATAATACACCCAGCCACATCAAAATAATACACCCACCAACACCCAAATAATACACCCAGCCACACCCAAATAATACACCCAGCCACACCCAAATAATACACCCAGCCACACCCAAAAAATACACCCAGCCACACCCAAATAATACACTCAGTCACACCAGAATAATACACCCAGCCACACCCAAATAAAACAACTAGCCACAAACAACCAGCAAAACCCAAATAATGCGCCCAGACACACTCAAATAATAAGCCCAGTCACAAACACCCAGCCACACACAAATAATACACCCAGTCACAAACACCCAGTCACACCCAAATATTACACCCAGCCACACCCAAATAATACACCCAGTCACACCCAAATAATACACCCAGACACACCACAATAATACACCCAGCCACATCAAAATAATACACCCACCAACACCCAAATAATACACCCAGCCACACCCAAATAATACACCCAGCCACACCCAAATAATACACCCAGCCACACCCAAAAAATACACCCAGTCACACCCAAATAATACACCCAGCCACACCCAAATAATACACCCAGTCACACCCAAATAATACACCCAGCCACACCCAAATAATACACCCAGTCACACCCAAATAATACACCCAGTCACACCCAAATAATACACCCAGCCACACCCAAATAATACACCCAGCCACATCCAAATAATACACACAGCCACAAACACCCAGCCACATCCAAATAGTACAACCAAATAATAAACCCAGTCACACCCAGATAATACAACTAGCCACAAACAACCAGCAAAACCCAAATAATGCACCCAGACACACTCAAATAATAAGCCCAGTCACAAACACCCAGCCACACACAAATAATACACCCAGTCACAAACACCCAGTCACACTCAAATAATCAACCAAGTCACAAACACCCAGCCACACCCAAATAATACACCCAGTCACACCCAAATAATACACCCATCCACACCCAAATAATACACCCAGCCACACCCAAAAAATACACCCAGTTACACCCAAATAATAAACCCAGTCACAAACACCCAGCCACACCCAAATAATGCACCCAGCCACACCAAAATAATACACCCAGACACACCCAAATAATACACCCAGTCACACCCAAATAATACACCCAGTCACACCCAAATAATACACCCAGCCACACCAAATAATACACCCAGCCACACCCAAATAATAGACCCAGCCACACCAAATAATACACGCAGGCACACCCAAATAATACAGCCAGCCACACCAAATAATACCCCCAGTGACACCCAAATAATGCACCCAACCACACCCAAATAATACACCCGGTCACACCCAAATAATACACCCAGTCACACCCAAATAATAGACCAAGTCACACTCAAATAATACACCCAGCCACAACCAAATAATACACCGAGCTACACCCAAATAATACACCCAGCCACACCAAGTAATACACACAGCCACACCCAAATTATACACCCAGCCACACCCAAATAATACACCCAGCCACACCCTATTAATACACACAGTCACACCCAAATAATAGACCAAGTCACACCCAAATAATACACTCAGCCGTAAACACCCAGCCACACCCAAATAATACACCCAGCCACACCCAAATAATACACCCAGCCACAAATACCCAGCCACACCCAAATAATACACCCAGTAATAGCCCAATAATACAGCCAGTCACACCCAAATAATACAGCCAGCCACACCCAACTAATACGCCCAGCCATATACACCCAGCCACACCCAAATAATACATCCAGCCACACGCAAATAATACACCTAGCCACATACTCCCAGCTACGCCCAAATAATACACCCAGACACATACACCCAACCACTCCCAAATAATACACCCCGCCACACCAAGTAATACACCCAGCCACACCCAAATAATACACCCAGCCACATGCAAATAATACACCCAGTAACACCCAAATAATACACCCGGCCACACCCAAATAATGCACCCAACCACACCCAAGTAATACATCCAGCCACAAACACCCAGTCACACCCAAATAATACACCCAGCCGCACCCAAATATTACACCCAGCCACACCCAAATATTACACCCAGCCACACCCAAATAATACACTCAGTCACACCCAAATAATACACCCATCCACACCCAAATAATATATCCAGCCTCACCCAAGTAATACACCCATCCACACCAAATAATACATCCAGCCACACCAAATAATACACCCAGGCGCACCCAAATAATACACCCAGCCACTCCAAATAATACACCCAGGCACACCCAAATAATACACCCAGCCACACCAAATAATACACCCAGTGACACCCAAATAATGCACCCAACCACACCCAAATAATACACCCGGTCACACCCGAATTATACACCCAGTCACACCAAATAATACACCCAACCACACACAAATAATACACCCAGCCACACCCAAATAATACACCCAACCAAACTCAAATAATACACCCAGCCACACCCAAATAATACTCCCAGACACACCCAAATAATACACCCAGACACACCCAAATAATACACCCAGCCACACACAGTCAGATGCATAATGACCTCATGCAAATTCCTTCCATTTCCCCCATCCTAACACGTTTGAATGAAGGGAACACTCAGGGAACACTCTGGCATTCACCCTTAGGGTGTCAGGGATATTTAAAATTTAAATTCTCAAATACAGAATGTGCTGGAAAAACTCAGTAGATGTGGAGCATCTTTGGAGAACGAAATAGCATTAATGCTTTACGTCCAATACAACTCTTCTGTGGAATGGGCCTTAAAATTTAGAAGTCAGTTTCTGTATTGCAATTGGCTGCACTGTGTAGAAGTAATCTATTTGAAAATGGGGCACAGAGGTGAAAATTGGCTATGTACAGCAGGGCTTAGATTTTCCTTTTTTAAATAAGTCAAGATGTGAGACTGGAAATGCACCCAATGTTTTGCCAATGTCAAGTTACACACGAGGATCCTCCCAATCCCCATGAGAATGCACCCGAATTTATAACTATCATATCTTCTGGTTCCCATAAGTTTGAAACAGTCACCCCTTAGACTCGGAGTGTGGAACTTTATCAAGTGTATTTATTTCTGCTCTCCATGTGGTTGGTTGACTGATAGACCCACACAATGGCCCAGAACTTCTATTTCCCTGGGGGGGTCATAGCCCGGATGTACCCAAAAAGATGCCGTGAGGCCTCCCCCACCCTTGGTGTGGGAATTGCCCGGGAGATTTAAGCTCCTGATGGGGGAGGTTGGCCATTAGCTGGGACCATCTGATACTCGGATTTGAATCGGAGACTTTGGATAGTTCTGACTCTCTAGTTACCCAGGAATACTTAGAAGGATTAAAACCACTTCTACTCCTGGGGAACTATAGTATTGGATCCCCTGACTACTCCCTGACTACCCTCCAACCTCCCCACCCCCCAGCTGTTTGTGAATAATACAACAATATAACCAACCAAGGCTGCAGAGAAGTGTCAAACTCACTTTATATTTCTTCTTTAAGTCTGAAAATTCAAGTTTCAACTCATTCATTCACATGATGCACAGTTCGCAATTCTGCAACTGAAGAGGATTTTCAATTATTAACGTGACATGCCATAAAAATGCAGCGAAAAGAAACAGAAGACACAGAGCAGGTCTCAGTGAGGATACAATTTTAAACAGCATCCAAAATATTGCAAAAGCACCTGGAGCAGAATCTTCTGCCTGTTGGGTGGGCCGGTCGAGAGTGGGCTCGGGCGCGGGCGGGCACGGAGCCAATCTCTGCCCACGATAGGCTGCCTGCCGCCATTTTATGTGGGCAGGCCAATTAAGGCCGGCCCAGCGTGATGCACGGGCGGAAGCGCTCAGCGCTACCCGAGCGGGCGGAGGGAGGAGGGAGAGTCGGGGCCTGCGATCTTTCACACATGCGCGCGACAGAGCGCAGAAATCTCCCTGAGGCACGGAGCTGTCTCGAGGAGGGTTAATTTCACTTTAAAAGTTTTTAAAAAAGAAAGAATAAAATTATTCAGATGTATCCCCTCATGTGACAGTGTCACATGAGCTGGGACATGTTTATGAATTGTCAAAAAAATTTTTATTCCTTTAATGAAACCTTCATGAAACCTCATCCCGCCCGTGGATGAGGCTTCACGCAAAACGTGAAGGCCGCCTGGTCTCTTCCCGACAGCCTTAAGGTCTGGGAAGACTCACTTCGAGAGTTGGGACTGTGACTAAACTCTGCAGCAGAGATCCATTCAGACAAACCTTAAGGTTAGACGGGCAGCTTCAAGAATTAAATTAATTGGTTCGTTAATGGCCTTAACAGGCCTTTGACAGTTTGGTGGGCGCACACCCGCCAAACGCAAGATCGGAATGACGCACGATGATGTCGGCACGCACGCCCTAAGTCACCGTGCGTCACTTTACGCATCAGCATGCGGGGCCTGTCCCCTACACACCAACAGGAAAATTCTCCCCCTGATGTAGATGAAAATCTGATCACAATGCTCAGAAGTGAAAAGTCAGAGAAGATTCACTTTGAGAGTTGGGGCTGTGGTCAGACTCTGGGGTCAGAGGTTCATTCAGACAAAGGCCAGGATACTGGGGTCAGCGAGCAGGGGGTGGGGCCCCCGGTGGGGCCCCCCGCTCTCCAACGTGTAAAATGACATGGGATGATGTCAGGCGGAACTCCCGACGTCACCCCGCCCCATTTCCATTTTCAGATCGGTGGGGGCGCAGTCGAATCAGCTGTGCACCCGCAGACCTGTCAATGGCCAATTGAGGCCATTTAAAAACTAACTGAAGTAGTTAATGGACCTGCCCATCCAACCTCAGACCGGGAGCCCTGGCGGCCTTCAGAGAAAGCGTCAAACCTCATCCACGGGCGGGATGGGGCTTCATGAGGATATTTAACAATTTAATAAAAGTTTGAATAAAAGTGATGGACATGTCCCAACTCATGGGACAGTGTCACACGAGGGGACATGTCAGGCAAATTCTATTTCTGTCCATTGACTATTTTTGAATTTGGTGCCGATCTCTCTGAGGCAGCACTTAGCCTCAGGGAGATGAGTCGCTCTTTTGTGCGCATGGGTGAAAGAGCGCGCTCCCGGCTGAGGGAACCCCCCCCGCTCGCACAGGGAGCGCATAGCGCTTCCTGGCAGAAGTCACGCTGGGCGGGCCTTAATTGGCCCACCCACATAAAATGGCGGCGCCCCCCCCTGATCTGCGGTGCCAATCGGAGGCGAGCTCACACGCGCCCGCTCCTGAACTTCCCCCCAAGCTGGGGGAATTCTTCCCAAAGTGTTTAAGGAACAGTTGGAAGAGATCATGGAGACATTGGGCATATAGCAACAGGGTAACTCACACCCAAAATTCCACTATCTCTTAAGTCCCGTGAATACTTACTTATCCCCGGGTGTAAATGGAGAGGAATTCCAGGCTTGTTTCCCAGAGTTTGTTAGGCAACCATGGAAACATGACTGAGCAAGAGGAGGAGAGGGAGAAAACTGAAGAAAAATGCACTCTGCAAAATAGAATAAAGCGCCTCAAACACATCATTAAATGATATTGTGGTCGCACAGCTTTCTTCATTGAGCTTGGAAATTTAGCTAAGTTCCAACTATAATTTATTCCTTCACGAGACGTGGTATCACTGTCACTGACAAGGCCAGCACTTGCTGCTCAGGCCTAATTGCCCTTGAGCTGAGTGGCTTGCCCATTTCAGGGGGCAGCTACGAGTCAACCACATCACAGCGGGGGGACAGTCACATGTCGGCCAGGCTATCAGATTTTCCTCCCTAAAGGACACTAGTGAACCAGATGAGTTTTGACAACAATTGTTTCACAGTCACCATTACTGACACTGGCTTTTCAATTCCAGATTATTACTTGAATTAAAATTCCACAAGCTGCCATGATGGGATGTGAAGCCTTGTGCCCAGGACATTGGGCTAGGCTTCAGGATTACTAGTCCAGTGACATTACCACTACGCTACCATCTCCCCAACATCCGGAAGTGCCTCTAATTTGTAGCTAACAAAGTCAATGTCATCCACTTTCTGAGTGCATTCTTGGAATGATTATTTGCCAATGCTATAATCTCACTCATTCTGATTCTTATTAATTACTGTTAGCCTGAGTTAATTTTAGAAAATAATAATTATGCAGCAAAGATTTGTTTGAGTCTCTTTGATTATGTGAATTGAATTTCAGATTGAGGAAAGGAACATTTAGCAGCCTTACTATCTGTTCATTATTATATATAGCCAATAAATTAGTACTTATCATTTCCCCTGAAGGTACTAATTCATCCTTGGGTACAGTTTTTAGTCCTTCACCCAAATGCCATTGTTCATTTGTTATTCTAGAAACTGAGTTAACAATAGAGACTTGTGATTCAACTTGGGATCTTCTTCGTCCACATTACCCAATATCATACATGGGTCTAGAACCCAAATGTGAGGGTTTTCCTTTATTAATTTAATTTTTCTTGTGCCAAAGGCACGATTATTTTCTAGGTTCAAGGCCAATCAAAAAGGGCCATAGGCCATAGGTCATAGGTCAGGCTCTGCACCCTTCACATTTTATGTACAATTCCAAAACGTCCTGAGATCATGGAGAGAACACTGTACTGGAATCAAATGTAAAATGACAGGGAAGTGATATCAGAAAGCTAATAGAATGTTATCATTTATTGTGAGGGGAATTGAATACAAAAGTAGGGAGTTTATGCTTCAGTTATACAGAGCACCAGTGAGACCACATCTGGAGTACTGAGTACAGTACTGGTCACAGAGATAAAAACAAAGAGAACTGCGGATGCTGGAAATGCAAAACAAAAACAGAATTACCTGGAAAAACTCAGCAGGTCTGGCAGCATCGGCGGAGAAGAAAAGAGTTGATGTTTCGAGTCTTCATGACCCTTCGACAGAACTTGATTTCGAGTCCAGGAAAGAGTTGAAATATAAGTTGGTTTAAGGTGTGTGGGGGGGGGGGGGGCACGGAGAGAGAGAGAGAGACAGAGGTGCTTGTGTAGACAAACAAGCAGTGATAGAAGCAGATCATCAAAAGATGTCAGTGACAATGGGACAAAAGAACACATAGGTGTTAAAGTTAAAGTTGGTGATATTATCTAAACGAATGTGCTAATTAAGAATGGATGGTAGGGCACTCAAGGTACTGAAATCATGAATTTTCTCCATGATCTCAGTACTGGTCACCTTATTTAAGGAAGATGTAAATGCGTTGGAAGCGGTTCAGAAAAGTTTTACCAGACTAATACCGTGAATGGGTGGGTTGGCTTATGAGGAAAGGCTGGACAGGTTAGGCTTGTATCCACTGGAGTTTAGGAGAGTGAGAGGTGACTTTACTGAAAGCATAAGCTCCTGAGGGGTTTTGACAGGGTCAATGTGGGGAGGGTGTTTCGTCTTGTGGGAGAATCTAGAACTAGGGGTCACTGTTTAAAATAAGGGGTCACCCATTTAACACAGAGATGAGGTCAATTTTTTTCACTCAGAGGATCGTGAGCCTTTGGAACTCTCTTCCTCAAAAGCAAAGTCTTCGGCCTGAATCTTCTGGTCGGCGCATGAGGGCGGGGCCTACTCGCCAATGCACAAAATGATGCACGGTGATGTTGGGTGTGCGTCCCGATGCCATTGCGCGTCATTCAGATCTTGAGTTCAGTGGGTGCGCGCCAGAGTTGGCTGTGTGCCCGCCGAATTGTCAAAGGCCTATTAAGGCCATTTAAAAACGAATTAAACCGATAAACTGGGCTCCCGTCCAGCCTTAAGGCTGTCAGGGTGGGGGGGGGCGCAGGCGCAGAGACCAGGCGGCCTTCGTATTTTTCATGAAACCTCATCCACGGGTGGGATGAGGGTTCATGAAGGTTTTTAAAGTTTAATAAAAATTTTTGATAAAATTCATTGACATGTCTCAGTTCATGTAACAGTTTCACATGAGGGGACATGTCTTAAATTTTTTTTTTCTCTTTCTTAAAGTTTTCAAATGTCAAAATAATCTCCCTGGGGCAGCTCCGTGTCTCAGGGAGGTTTCTGCACTCCTTCGTCTACATACGCAAAAGAGCACAGGCCCTGACTCAGCCTCGGGAAACAAAGCAGCAGGTTAGCGTGTGGGGGGGTGGATTCAACTTCATGGAAAATCATGAAAAAACTGAAAAGAAAGGAGAGCCTAGGAGAGGCTATTAAAGTCTCCAGAACACAAAATAGGACAGAGTGTTTGGAAAGGGCTAGGAATCTAACTTCAAGCACATCAGATAAAGTGACAACAATGAGAAAGGGGATGGGAAATACATGACTGAAGGTGTTGTATCTGAATGCACGCAGTATATGAAATAAGGTAAATGAGCTTGTGGCGCAGTGTGAAATTGGCAGGTATGATGTGGTGGGCATCACGGAGACATGGCTGCAAGGGGATCAGGACTGGGAGCTAAATATCCAAGGATATACATCCTATTGAAAAGATAGGCAGGTTGGCAGAGGGGGTGGGGTTGCTTTGTTAGTAAGAAATGAAATTAAATCAATTGCAAGAAATGACGTAGGGTCAGATGATGTAGAATCTGTCTGGGTAGAGTTGAGGAACCGCAAAGGTAAAAAAAATCATAATGCGAGTTATGTACAGGCCTCTGAACAGTAGTCAGGATGTGGGGCACAAGATACACCGGAGATAGAAAAGGTGTGTAAGAAAGGCAAGGTTACAGTGATCACGGGGGATTTCAATATGCAGGTAGACTGGGAAAATCAGGTTGGTAGTGGATCCCAAGAAAAGGAATTTGTGGAATGTCTACGAGATGGCTTTTTGGAGCAGCTTGTGGTGGAGCCCACTAGGGAACAGGCAATTCTAGATTTAGTGATGTGTAATGAGGCAGATTTGATAAGGGAGCTTAAGGTAAAGGAACCCTTAGGAGGAAGTGACCATAATATGATAGAATTTACCCTGCAATTTGAGAGGAAAAAGCTGGAATCAGATGTAACAGTATTACAGTTGAATAAAGACAACTACAGAGGCATGAGGGAGGAGCTAGCCAGAATTGACTGGGAGATGAGCCTAGCAGGAAAGACAGTGGAACAGCAATGGCAATCGGCTGCACACATGCCCACTCCCATCCAACTCCCCCTGATGGGGAGAAAATTCGCCCCTTTGAATATTTCTAAGGCAGGGATGGATAGATTCTTGGTAAGCAAGGGGCAATAGGTTATCGGGGGCATGTGGGATGCAGATTTCAGGTTACTATCAGATCAGCCATGATCTTATTAAATGATCTGAATGAAGCTCAAGGGGCCGAATGGCCTACTCTTGCTCCTTGTTCGCATGTTTGTAGAATATTTCCCACATTCTTCATAGGTGTCCGCCTGGTAGAGATTGGAAGGGGTTAAAGGAGAGGCTGTTGGCAACCTCCAAACAGGGTAATGGTTTCTTTCTCCAGACCAGCCATGAGAATCAATGGCGTTGGAGGCTTTCTGACCCCTGTTTCAGACACCAGCCAGAAGGAAGCTGATCCAACAGCTGTTATTAGTGCTGTGGAGCTGTTGCTGTGGCCCACCTTCCTCCTCTGCTTTTGAATGCATTTCTATTCCACTAGGCAGGATAGTGCAAAGGGAACTTCAATGTCATTCTCATGAGCTAAACCTGGATATATAGATGGGGTCAAGGTCACCCAGGCAGAGCTTACTTTCAGCTCCCCTGGACTGTCACTCAGGTACAGAGGGGAATTGTCTAGACTGAAACTGTTAGTCCCCAGTGAAAATGATTGCTCCTTCCTGATAGTCTGAAGCAAGATTGCACACCATGCTCAGTGAAGCTCTTGTGTATGTTCTGGTTGCCAAGTCACACCCCATCACCATTTTTCCTCTTCCTCCACAAACTTTACCTGCCTTGTTAACTGTTATTTGTTACTATAGTTACATGGACGGTGGTAAGTTTTTTTGTAACATTCAGGATTTACAGAACAAAAGGCACCTGGTCTAATGGGAGATGTAAGAATTCAGTTTACAATCTTTGTGATTCTAATGATCCTATTAGTGCTGGCAGCTCTGAATATGTTGCTGATTTATCGAGTGGCGACTCTTGTTGAAATAGTATCTCTAGTTGTTATTGGAAGGTGTCCAATTCCTTGGTATTCCCTGTCAAAATTCTGATGGTTGGCTTCCAATATCTCCACATATTTGGGGTCAATCTATTGCTCATTTCCTGGTAGTAAAGAGGGGAGTTATATCCACAACCATCAGCTTCCTACATAGATTCCTGGGCAGTCTACGTTAACCAATATAATGCTTCCATTTCAACATTTGTGAACGTATCAACCTGGATTTTCTTGGGCCGGTCCATTAAAAATACTGGATGTAAACTCTTTCTGCCCACATAGGAAAGCAAGTCAGCAGGATGGATTTACACCAGGATTCTCACTTCAGTCCCCCACCCCAAGGAGGGAAGGAAATTCAATAGCCAGCAGTTCAAAGGCTGCTGCAGCTAACACTTGTGTAAGAACAACATTTGGATTAGAAGAACAGGAAGCAGGAGAGATAGAGAGAGAGAGAGAGAGAGAGAGAGATCTGGAGGGGACTAAGTAAGAATTGCCATGGCAGAAAGACAGTTAACTTTCGGAGATTTGTAATGGCCAAAGACCCCATGGTTGTTGCTGCGGCCAAGCTCATGTGGCAGTGACAAAGGTAAGTGTCCTTTCAGAGTTAGGTGCTGCTTGGCACACAAGTGAAAGGGGCTCAGGTGGGTTTGGAGGGAAGTGGCTCATGCAGTTAATTCACTCCAGGAACAGCAGTTCACTATGGTAAATGACCCAAGGTAATTGAAGAAACATGTGTTGATGTAAATGCTGAAATAATGCTGAAATCAGGATTCACATAGACACCATCTATGCTGCACACTATAATTGAAGAGATGAGTGAGGCGTTTATTAAGCAGAAGGATGCAGTGCTTCAGTTTTCCTGATGAGAGAGTGCTGTGAAGCTGGCAAAATAATAACTAACTTCCACCACACTCTGAAACAGGTGTCAGTCTGAAACCAATCTCTAGAATATAACACAATGTTAATCACTTTTGTACAGATCTGAGCTTTCCACTTCTACAATCCTCAGATTTTCTCCTCATTCATTTTAATTGCTGGAAAATTGTGAAGAAATAGGAAATCCCAGCCTCATTTACATTGTGTCACACCAGTTTTTACACTTACTGTTACTAGAAAAATTAGTGAATTACAATTTGATCAGCAAAATGCTTTCCTTTGTTAAAAATATATAAATAATCCATCTAGACCCTGAAATAACACCAGGGGAGAATAATTTCATCAGAACTTCCTTGTACAACTATTTTAGTTGGATATTAGCATCATTAGAACAGTGGGTTAAAATGATTAATGCCTCTGCTAAGTAGAGGAAAGAGGGATTTCAGATGACAGAGTTAAACAGTAATACACTATTATCCAATGGCATGATGTTAGGGGCCTGAAAGGTACAAACACTCAAGCACTAGGATTTCAACAACCTCCTTCATTTTCATTATAGCATTTGGGGAAGATTAAGTGGATGTGAATATTGATTTGAGTTTTAGATAAATCCAACGTTAATCACTTACAACATATTTGTTACTGCTTTCAAAGACATTACACAGAATTTCTGGCACGGAAAAAGACCATTAACCCTACGGGTCAGTGCTGGTCTTTATGCTTCACACAAGCCTCCTCCTACCTTACTTTAACGCTATCAACATCCCCTTCTATTCCTTTCTCTTTCTTGTGCTTACCCAGCCTCTCCTCAAATACATAATTACCTCAACCACACAATGTGCTAGCAAATTTCTTATTCTCACCACTGATAAAGACATTTCCCCTGAGTTCCTTATTGAAGTTATTAGTGACTATTTTCAATTTATGGCTTCTAGAATTCCCTGCAGGTGTAAACATTTCTTCTACTTCCACTCAACTAAAACCGCTTCACTATTATAAAAAGCTCTGTCATCTCTCAGCTTTCTCTCTCATGGAGAAAGAGAGCCTCAGCCTATTCAATCTTTCTTGATGGCGATACCCTCATTTCAGTACCAAATTTGTAAGTCTCTTTTGCACTTTCTCCAATGCTTCTCTATCCTTTTAGTAATATAGAGACCAGAACTGTACCGAATACTCTAAGCAGGCCCTAACCAAGGTTCTAAATTTAACACAAGTTCCCTGTTTTGAATTTCATTGGGTTGCAAGTGTTTTCTGCAAACTAGTTTTCATTATGTTGGTCTTACATATTGCCTATCTGATACTACAATGTCTCTTCAACCTCCTGTTTATAACCTGATGCATTTGAGGATGTTGGTACAGGAAGTGTATGTGAAATGTCCTGTGCTAATAGCTGTTTAAATGAAAGAAGGAAACATGACAGCCAATTTACACAGAGCAAGATCCCACAAACAGCAATAACCAAACAATCACTGTTTTAGTGATGTTTGTTGAGGGATAAACATTGATTGGACATTAGGAGAACTCTCTCCCTTCTTCAGTTAGGGCCATGAGATATTTTATATTTCCAGAGCAGCCATACTGAGCCTTGGTTTAATCTCTTATCTGAAAAACAGCACCTCCTACAGTGCAGCTCTCCCTTGGTAGTGCACTAGGATTTTGGCCTCGACTATGTGCTCAAGTGTCTGGAGTGAGGCTTGAACTCACAATCTTCTAGTAACAGTGAGAATGCTTCCAATGAGCCATGGCTAATAACTTATCCAAATAAAGGGAAGCTTTTTGCCTACAACATTTGCTGCCATTACCCCTCCTCTCTGCTGCTACCATGGAGAAGTGTTGAGAACAAATTTTGCTAGGGTCAGAAAAGGCAGATTGGGAACCCCAGGGGACATCTTGATCCCAGTTTCCAAATATCCAGTGAAAGAGAATCATGAGATTTGTGTTTGTTTTCTGTTTTTGTGATGGAATGTTTAGCTTCTCACTAAAGAGTAACTTGTTAAAATCTGGGAATCGCAAATGCAGACCCCAAAGTACAGGATCCTGAAACTGGCTGATAAACTAAACATTGGGTTTGTGATATTTGAAGCCATGAGTAAGCAAGACCTGCTGGGGAAGTGGTGTTTGTTATTTCCACTATGAGGAAAAGGGACAGCCCCCCCCCCAACATGTCATTTATTCATTTGCGAATTATAACTTCTGCACAGATTTGTATTCATTATGAACTTGCAGCAAAATTGCAGAATTGGCCCATTAAAAACTGGAAATTAATCTGATCTGAACTGAATTTTTTTCAAAGAAAGTCTGCCTACTTTCTGTTCAGAGTTGTCCTGGTTTATGATTCCTGTCAGGTATTTACATTGACCTAAAGTCAGAGCATATGTCAGGCAGATAATTTAATCCCTCTTGGCGCATGCTCTCTGTGCAAACCAACTGAATAGCTTTTAGCTCATGTCATTCTGACCCACACTGATAATGATCTCTGAAGGTTGAAAGAATGAGCAGAGCTTTTTAGACGCAGTCAGAACAAACCCACTTATCACAGAGCATTACTGACCTTTACTGAGAAATGTTGCCAGCAACCTTTACTTTCCGACTCAACAGAAACTGGTGTAACCTACAGCAAGCACCTTCACATGAATTCAGATAAATCATTTCTCGAAAAAATCTGAGCCATTAAAAAGACACACAGGGCAGGATTTTCAGTTCAGGGGCAGGCAGAGTTTGCAGTTCTGAGCTCGGCCCCTGACTGTGATTTCACGCTGACGGGCTAATTAAAGCTAAGGAAGGCTAATGAAGGCTGAGGAAGGCTGAGGAAGGCTAAGGAAGGCTGAGGAAGGCTGAGGAAGGCTGCCCTGAGTGAAACGCGGCTCCACACTGGTCAGGAAGGACCATCAGGTCCAATGGCGACCCAGCTGCCAGTTAGAAAATGGGGTAGGCAGCCCCTGGAAGGCAGCTGCTGAAGGAGGAGGCCACCACCCCTCACAAAGAGGGCATGGGAGGAGGAGTCAGCGCTGGTGAGCAGTCATGACGTGGTGCAGCACACATCGGGGCAGTGCCGGAAGCGGTGCAATGACCTGCTGCGCTCAGGAAGGGTGATTATCTTGTTGGCATGGGTCAGTGTGGTGAAGTGTTAAGGTCTGGACCTCAGGGGTGTTAGAGTCTGAGCGCCAACTGTCAATGAAGCTCGAGCTGGCCAAGGGGGTGAGCCCTGGCTGCTTGGACTGAGCACCTTGTGGTTCAAGGGCCACAACTCGGATGTGCCCTGGGAGGTGTTCCTCAGGTGGGGTTGGCCAGGCTGTAGTGGAGCTGCAAGTAGAGAGCGGACTGATCAATGCTCCTCTGTCACTTCAGGAGAAGACAAGCCTTAACCAATCAGAGAGGTCGTATACAGGCAGAGGCCCCGCCCACCCTGCTCCTGCTGACCAGGTTCGAGCAGGAGGCCCTGGAGCTGGAGAGCTGGCACACTCCCCGTGCCAGTGGGTGTGGAGAGGCGCGGGTGTCAGACGAAGGTAAGGGCGCAGTGCACAGGGGTGAGAGTTGGGATTGTGTAACCATTCTAGTGCAGTCTCTTCATTGATGGGAGCCTCAAACCTGGAGTCCCCATTGATCATTGAAAGACGATGGAACCATGATGCAGATCTCCACTGTCTCACCAGGGAGCCTGGCATGCACAGTGACAGTGTGATGACTTTAACTGATGACGTGTCCTTCTTCTCCCTTAGATTCACCAGCTCGCACTTGCTCTCTGGACCAAGAAGGGCCACCCCTGATATTGGGGAACCACCAGGCTTTACTTGCACCTGTATCACAGCTGGTCTCTGAACCAGGCACCAGTGCAGACACCAGCACTGCGATGGGCACTGGATCAGCGGCTAGAATGTCGGTGCACATTGGTGAGGGCACTTCACACTCGCTCGAGGTGCAGGAGGAGGCAAGGAGTGCCCAGGGTGCCGACAGTGGGGGAACTGCTGGAGACCAGGACGATGCTGAGTTGAAGGCTGATGATGAGCCTCTGGAGTCATCCATTAGGCAGCAGATGTTGGATGTCCAGCGGGATGTGTGGGAGGGTCTGGTGGAGATCCATGAGGGTCTCCAGCTGCGTGCCATTGTCTCTGTTATGGAGGAGCCCATGAGGATTGTGAGCACTGAATTGACCCTCATAGCCAGACCCATTGCCTCGTCCATTGAGAGAGTAGTGACTCTCATGGAGAGGCAGATCCAGGGACAGAATCAGGGGTTCCCAGGTCTGCACTCAGACCTGCAAGTCCTCAGGTGGTCAGTGTCAGTGTGGGAGATGGATGAGGCACCCAGTACCCCAGCTAGGTGCCAGTCCATCAATGGTGAGCAGGGAGGTCTAGAACAACCTCAAATTGGCGCATGAGCTGTTTGTCATTTCTGTGGGCAGTTATGCCCACTCTGGGGCTTTTGTAGTCCTCCCCTGAATGGTGCAGGCATCGGAAGCACATCTTGAGAAGATCTATGGTTTTCTCTGCCACAGCCCTTATGGAGGCATGACGCTTATTGTACCACTGCTCAGCCTCTGTTCTTGGATGGCGGAGAGGCGTCATGAGCCACCTTCTGAGGGGATAGCCCTTGTCACCCAGCAGCCATCCATCCAGCCGGGCTGGAGCACTGAAGAGCCCCGGTACCTGGGAGTGTCTGAGGATGTAGGCATCGTGGGAGCTGCCTGGGTACCTTGCACAGACTTGTAGAATCAGCATCCTGTGGTCACACACTATCTGCACGTTCATGGAGTGGAAGCCCTTCCTGTTGGTGAAGGCACTGGGCTGACCCGCTGGTGCCTTGATGGCCACATGTGTACAGTCTATAGCACCCTGGACACGGGGGAAGCCAGCAATCACTGCAAACCCCCGTCTCGCTCAGCCTGGCTGGCCTCATCTGTACGGTAAAGAATAAAGGTCGGTACCCGCCTAAACAAAGCTTCTGTCAGCAGTTTGATGCAACTGTGGACAGCTGATTGGGAGACTCCACACAGATCCCCCACTGACCCCTGGAGAGAGCTGGAAGCATAGAAGTTGAGGGCCACTGTGACCTTCAGAGCCACTGACATGGGGTGTCCACCCACACAGTCAGAGCTGGTCTCAGGCCCAATCACCTGACAGATGAAGGTCACTGTCTCCTGTGAGAGGAAGAGCCTCCTTTGGCATTACACCTCAGACATATTGAGACAGCAGGATAGTGGCATCTTCTGCAGCCCCTTCCACCTTGGACTACCTGTTGGCCCTGCGCCCCTTGTGCCTGCGCCTCTCCTCCCACAGGTTGGGACACCTGTCCAACATCATCGCACACAATTTTACGCTGGAGCAGGCCGAGCGCACGCCTGCCGCTCAGTGAAAAATCCTGCCCCCAGGTTTGGACTCCCACATTTTCTGGATGTGAAGGTGTTAACTCCCACATATTGTTTGTGATCTACAAATGTGACTCATAACTGATCAAACCATGGGCTGTTCTGAACGCAGAGTTTACATAAAAGATGATAGGCCAGATTTTTCTTTTTAACAAAATGAGTCAGTTATTAAGTTGAATTCTTTTCTTAATAAATACATAAGCCTAAATTTTCAAACATCAGCTGATAGGGAGGAATCTTTAGAAACGCTAAGGCAATTTGCCAGAGATTATAGAGACAGAATGGATTGGTTAATTTGTAACCTGACAGGAAATTGATATTATTTTCTCTGGAACTTACACAGGTATTACTCCCTGGAACCTTTAGTAAAACCTGGTACACCTGGAAATAGTTAGTAGAGTATGACCTTCTTGTTAATAGAAGCCGAATATTTTCTGAATTATAACATGATATAGACTATGATGGTCACTTCATTATCTAGAATAAAATGTAAGAGCAGCGGCCTACACACTCAGGCTGGGATGTTATGGCCAGATCCTTCAGGTCGGCCTTGATGTGCAGAATGATGCGCGGTGATGTCCCGGGGTCACCCCGCGTCATTCCAATCATCAGTTCGGCGGGTGCGCACTGAAGTCGGCTGCACACCCGCCAAACTGTCAAAGACCTGTTAAGGCCATTTAAATAGTAATTGAATTACTTAACAGAGCTGTCCGTCCAGCCTTAATGTTGCTGGACAGGTGAAGGGCCCAGGCAGTCTCCGCATTTCTCATGAAACCTCATCCACGGGCGGGATGAGGGTTCATGAAGTGTTTATAAATTGAATGAAAGTTTTAATTAAAGTTCATTGATATGTCCCAGCTCATGTGACGCTGGCACGTGAGGGGACATCTCTTAAAAATTGTTTTTGTCTTTAATTTAAAAAAACCACATGAATCTCTCTGAGGCGGCTCTGTGCCTCACAGAGATTTGCAACGTGAAAGAGCCCAGGCCCTGACTCAGCCGACACCCCCCCTACCCGCCCGCACAGGGAGCACTCAGCGCCTCCGGGTGCGTCAGACTGGGCGGGCCTTAATTGGCCCGCGCACGCAAAATGGCGGCGTGCAGACAATTGCGGGCAGCTATCGGACGCCCAGGCCCACTCCCGTCCAACCCCCCGACGGGGAGAAATTTCTCCCCTATGACCCCATCGAGGCGGGACCCGCTGTGGGAGATTTGGCCACCCACAGGTACATTGACTTCTGGTGGAATCAGCCAATCCCAGCAGTGGATAGGATCATAAAACCATAGGGCGGGTAATAGGGAGGGCAAATGGAATGTTGGCCTTTATTTCAAAGGGAATGGAGTATAAAAATAGGGAAGTCTTGCTAAAACTATACAAGGCACTAGTTAGACCACACCTAGGATACTGTGAACAGTTTTGGTCTCCTTATCTAAGGAAAGATTTACTGGCATTGGAGGCAGTCCAGAGAAGGTTCACTAGGTTGATCCTGGGGATGGAGGGGTTTTCTTATGAGGAGAGGTTGAGTAGGTTGGGCCTGTACTCATTGGAGTTTAGAAGAATGAGAGGCGACCTTATTGAAACATATATGATTCTTAGGGGGCTTGACAGGGTAGATGCTGAGAGATTGTTTCCCCTTGTGGGAGAGTCTAGGACCAAAGGGCATAATCTCAGAGTAAGGGGGTGCCCAATCAAAACAGAGATGAGGAGGAATTTCTTCTCAGAGGGTAGTGAATGTGTGGAATTCTTTACCGCAGAAGGCTGTAGCGGCTGGGTCATTAAGTATATTCAAGGCTGAGATAGACAGATTTTTAATCAGTAAGGGAATCAGGGGAGAAAAGGCAGGAAAGAGGACTTGAGGATTATCAGATCAGCCATGATCTCATTGAATAGGGAAGCAGACTAGAGGGGCCAAATGGCCTACTCCTGCTCCTATGCCTTATGGTCTTATTATGGTCATTGCAATGGTGGCAAGGCTGGAACATGCGGTGAGCCGTTCAAGAAACCATTAACTTTGGCAGGAACAGAAAACCCCACTGGCAGGAGGGGTTCTGAAAGGTCAGAGACAGACGATGAGAGAGCACACGAGGCTGGAGGGTGTCGTTTATAGATAAGATAATGCAGGATTTTACATTCATTATACTGCAGGAGAAGCCAGTGTAGCTCAGCAAGGAATGACATGGTGACCAGATGGAACTTGCCGGGATTTTCTGGCCTTGCTGGGGTGGGATCCACCGTGGGCGATGCTGCGGCCCAGCCAAAAGCCCATTGACCTTTGGCAGAACCGGACGATGATGGTGGTAGATGGGCGGCTGGAGCTGGAATCTCCCACCCTTGGTGTCGGACAGGATGCATATGGGAGATTTTCACCTAATTGGAGTCCAAATAGAGGTTAACTATATGATGGAGATAATAGATAGATATCTGGTAGTGGCTTTTCCAAATGCTGGTGAAAGAGGTGTTCAGGAAGGTGCAAAAATGCTTAGAGGTGAATGTAGTACCAAACATTGGTAATGAAAAAATAGCAAATAACTACATCGGCAGGCCTTGTTAGCATTAGGCTTAACATTGGGCAAGGATGTAGATAAGGATTTTTTCATTCTCCTAAGGTACCCAACTTGTGCTGAGGGGCAGGAAGCCTGAATTTTCATCTCAGAAGATGGACATAGTTGGCAGGGCCAGGAGCGGTCAGGAAACAGACCGCCAACCATGATTGGCCCCCGACCGTGATTTCACGCTGATTGGCCAATTAATGGCCGGCCAGCGTGGAGCACGCGCTGAGAAGCTCAGCGCTGCCGGGGTGGGGGTCGGGGTGGGGGTGGGGGTGGGGGTGGGGGCGGGGGCGGGGGTGGGAGGAGGGCGGGGATGATGTCAGCGCGGGCACGGGGTGGGGGCAGCGCTGAGAGAAAGCCCCCTGAAGGCAGAGAGCTGCCCCATGGAGCTGCAGACCCGAGAACCATGAAACAAAGCCTAGAAAATCAGGAAGAAAATGTCCCACCGTCACAATCAGGCGGCTGAACGTATAGATTATGAAAATGCTGTCCACAGATTTTTATTTTTATTTTATTTAATAATGGAAACTTCATCCCGCCCTTGGATGAGGTTTGATGAAAAATGCAAAGGCCGCCTGGCCGATTTGCCTGTCCCCAACTGTAAGGTTTGGATGGGCCACGAAAAATTGGGGACAATTGCGCCGTTAATGGGCTTAATTACCCTCTTAATTGTCAGTGAGCAGGCTTCCAATTTTTGAGTGCACCCACCGAGCAAAATATCGTGCAAGCGGGCATCGACATCGGGGCACTTGCCCAACATCTTCCTGTGCGATTTGACACCCGATCGGGTCGGGCGTGCCCCCACCTAGGGGACAGAAACTTCAACCCAATGTTCAAGAGCTGCCGTTGGAGAACGGAGAGAGAGATGAAGCAAGTAACTGGGGGCCGGTTTAGCCTAGTGTCAGTTGTGGGCAAACTTTAACCACGCATGGTTAGAGATAAGATAAATAAGCATTTAGAAATACCTGAGGTAATCTAAGGAGCCAACAGATCTGTTAAAGGCAAATCATGTTTGACAAGATTACTCCAATGCTTTATAAAAGTGACAATTTGCGTAGGTAAACGGGAATGCAAGTGGATATGGATTTATGGAGGCAGAAGAGGAGGCTTGTTATCAAACTCATGACACTTGAAAAAATGTAGCAGCATAGATAGAGAATTGGTTGGCAGCCAGGAAACAAAGTGTTAGGATTGACGATGTGGTTTGGATTGGAAATGACAGTCTCCGGAAATCAGTGCTGGATCTGTCCTTGGGCATTGGGACCACAGTATCAAAATTTGCTGATGTAAGATAATTATAAGGCTTGACAAACAGGGAGGGTCATTAAAGGCATTTGGAGAATGTGGATAAATTAATAGGAAGGACAGATGCCATTTAATGTGAAGTTTGAGGTAACATGCTGAGCAAAAATACAAGGAACAGGTATTTGGGCTAGAAATTGATAGGTGTTGCATTTGTGATTCAGGCATAGCTGTTGTCTCCACTACTAAATTTGTAGGCCCATTTAATGCCGTATTCCAGGTGAAAACAGCAACTACTATTTAATTTATATAGTGGCTTTAATGGAATGAAACATCCCAAGGCTCTTCACAGGAGCATTAGAAACCAAAGCATAACACCGAGTCACATAAGAAGATACAGTGAGTCCTCATTTAAACTTCTAGTTATGTTCCTGAAAATCACAACTTTAAGTGAATCATAGGATTCCATAGAAATCAATGTTAAAACCAGAGTTAGGCTCCTTCGGACAGTTCTCACCCGCAAAAACCAATGTACAAATTGAAATACTGAACCATACAAGTGCAGCACTGTCCATTCCTAACTGAAATAACTTTCAAAATAAAGCATATCACCAAATATAAAAGAAACACATATTAATTGAAGAAAAAACATTGCAGGACATGGGGAGAGAGCAGGGGAGTGGGACTAGCTGGATAGTTGCTGTATTTCAGAGAGCCAGCACCGGCATGATGGGCTGAATGGCTTCCTTCTGCGCTGTGTAATTTGGTTATTCGATGATCCTATGATTAGAAACTGAGGGGAGGCCTCTGAGTCGGCACTTCTGACCCTCCCCCTAAACTCCAGAGAAAGTCTCTGCCAAATTTTGTCCAGAAACCTTGGCCAAGATTTTCTTCTCCGGGCCTAAATCCCTCCATAGATCCCAGCGGGAAATTGCACCAAATCTCACGATGCTGGGCTCATTAATTATGCAGCTGGTGTTTTCCCAACATTTTACGCAGTCGGGTGGGCAGAGTGTTGTGTACCCACTCCGACAGAGACATCGGGAATGTCTAACCTTGGGTGGGCAGGGTGTTGTATACCCACTCCGACAGAGACATCGGGTATGTCTAACCTTGGGTGGGCAGGGTGTTGTGTACCCACTCCGACAGAGACATCGGGTATGTCTATCCTTGGGTGGGCAGAATGTTGTGCACCCACTCCGACAGAGACATCGGGTATGTCTATCCTTGGGTGAACAATTCCAACACGGACTATGGGTACCCTAAAGCAGTTTTAAAGGCTCTTTGTTAATGTTGAAGGTTGCATGTTCAAAGTTAATTATGAAAAAGCCGGGCAGGATTTAATGCCTCTGTGACCACTGATTCAAAGCTTAATATTTTATAAATTCCGCAGGCATTGTGTAGCCTGCTCCAACTCCCTTCCCAGCACTTTAACCAAGGCTGCAGGCAAGACAGGAAACTAAAAAATGGTTTTCCCATCGGGCGAGCTGCCTGTGGAGTTCTGACCTCTGCTGCAATACATCTCATTACCGAGCGGAGACACAAGAATCAATTTCTAATGATCCTTGAAGTCTATGCTTTGGGTTTGCACTGTCTGTGAACCCAGATTAATTTCTACTGCTGAAGTAAATGGAGAATCGGAAACATTGGTGGGGGAGGGGAGTGTTGAGAGTACATAATTTCCTGATACTGTATGCGCAAGTAGACAAAGAATATAAAAAGCAGTGGGGTGGGGTGGGGTCAATGACTGAAGATCGTGGGCCAGGATTTTACGGCCCTGTCATGGTGGATGCGGTGAGCCATTTAAATCTCCATTCAGTTCGGTGCGACTGTAACATCCCAGCAGGTGGGAGGGGTCATAAAATCCTGGCCATTGATTTCAAATGTTCACAGAGAGAGGGTAGAGCTTGGGACAGATTTCCATAGAGAGTTATTGGAGTGTAGAGTGGAGTGCTTTGCCAGAGAGAGTTTTGGAGGTTAAGACCTTTGCATCTTTTAAGGCTCCTTCAACAACACCTTCTAAACCCACAACCATTACCATCTAGAAGGACAAGGGCAGCAGACACATGGGAACACCACCACCTGAAAGTTCCCCTCCAAGTCACTCACCATCCTGATTTGGAAATATATCGCTGTGCCTTCACTGTCGCTGGGTCAAAATTCTGGAACTCCCTCCCTAACAGCACTGTGGATATACCTACACCACATGGACTGCAGCGGTTCAAGAAGGCAACTCACCCCCACCTTCTCAAGGGCAACTAGGGATGGGCAATAAACGCTGGCCCAGGCAGCGAGGCCCACATCCCGTGAATGAATTTTAAAAAAGATAAACAGACACATGAAAGTCATAACTAGGCTCCTCTTCATACAGATTCTGGGTCTCCGACTGTGTGTTTCTATCACCTTTTGTTTAATTTAAATAAGAGTTCTAGGAATCTCTCAACTGTTCATGATGTTTTGTCAATCATTTTAAAGATCTCCACAACTTACTCACCCTAGGGGAAGTTGCTTTTCTGTTTCCTTTGCCTTTATGAGAAACCTTGCACAACTCACCATCGCTTTGAAGATACATTCTCTGTATCTTAAAGATAAAGTCAAGAGGATGATCCCAGAACTGGATCATCATTGCTTGAGCTATTTTATTCAGCCTATAATGTCCCTATGGTATCTTTGCACTTTAGTCTTGAATAAAATACTTTAAACATCCCACACTTTGTACTGTTGTTGAATTAGGAACCAGAGCAGGTTCTTTGCTCCCTCAAATCTGTCCTGACATTTAGTTATATTGTGGCTAATCTCTACCAAAATATTCAGGAAAATAAAGCTATTCAACACTCTTGACAGTTGTGCTCAAACACAACTTGGGAAAGGCTCTCCCTCCTCTTTACTATCCAGTGCACACGGCTGGAAAGTGTATGTGTGAGGAGCTCAGTTGAGGATTAGACTGGGCTTGACAATGACACACCAATGGCAAAATGGCCTGCAGACAATGTCAAAGCTTATGTATGATGAATGAGAACTGGGCTAAGATATAGGAGAGCTGTAAGTCAGCGTGTGTCTGGAATGTTGCTTGGAAATAACCAGTGGCTTTGGAAGCTAATAAGGTAACATTTTAAAACCCTGGATGAAAATTTGGGGATGAAAATCCAAATATGCTTCAAATGCTACTTTTAAAAAATGCTTACCCCTAAGCTAGCTGTTCCGATCGCTCTAAATTCCTTCCTTGCTGGTGCTCAGTGGCATATTTCCAACTATAAGCGACTGCTTTCAATAGAATGGCTATATGTGTAAAAGCAGAGAGAGTGGGAACAGAATCTTACAGCCATATGCAACATCACACTAAGGTGCATGAAACAAGGCCTCAGCTGATAACACCATTGTGCGAGTTTTATATTTAGGAAGGTTAACAGTAGGTTTGTCTATTCAATGTAAAATCCACAGACTTTTGTGAAGCAACAGGAAGATACTCTGTCAATAAAATTTCCATGAGAATTTTACAATAAATCCTTCTCAAATCCAAAGACATTGGGCGGAAATTCTCCCTTGTCGGGCGGGTGCAATGGGCTGGCACAGGAGTGGAAGGGAAATGACCCACCGCCGGCGACCAGGCTCCCACCGCAATTTCAGGCTGGCTGGCCAATTAACGGCCCCGATTAGCGTGAAGCACGCGCTGGGAGCCTCAGTGCTGCCGGGTGGGGGGCAGGAGGAGGGCGAGCGCTGAGGTGTGAGCATGTGCGCGGTGGGAGTGCACACTGACAGGGCTGCCTCGAGGAGCTGAGGGATTTTAAATACAACAATACATTTTTAACGTCTGAGATAAACATGCCCCACATGCGACTCAGTCACATGAAGAGGGACATGTGAAAAAGGATGTTATAAATGTTTTTTTTAGTAAGCGCTGGAAACCTCATCCCGCTCGTGGATGAGGTTTCATTAAGAGTGCAAAGGCCGCCTGGGCTCTTCACCCACCTGCCAACAGAATGGTTGAGCGGGCAGCGAGAAATGCAGCTTCATGGATTACCGAAGGGTCTGAATTGGCTTCTTTATTGTCAGCGGGCACACCGCCGCCTCTCGTGCGTGCCCACCAACCGAAACAATTGCAAGAGCCCACAATGACATTGGGACACTGGCCTGTTGCCATAGCGCACTATCTCACTCCAGTTCAGGCCGGGCACACACCCGCCTGTGGGACGAAAAATTCTGCTCGTTGGCTGGAAGGTTCCCGGTTCCATGGAGATGGGCTTGAAGGTGGGATTGGGAGGAAGGTAGGATTACCCGCCTGGCACTGAAAGGTAGCCCATCTGAAATTTAAGCTCCTAATTATGAGCAGATTGGTGATTCTGCTAGGAGCCTCCAGGAGCTGGATGGGTCCCCACTGAGGCCAAAGTCTGAGGCAGCTTGTAGCTGGCTGGCCCTCCACTGGAACCATAGGAATCAGCTGCTCACAGCTGCGGTCACCAGCCTCCCTGTAGTTGGTGGAGGGGGAGGTGGTGGGGTGGGGGCGGAGGGGAGGGGAGGAGTGGATTTCCCCTGCACCGAGACAGCTGTGGCCACGGGTTTATCTGCAGAAGACTGATACCTCTTCAGAGGACGTTGTTACGATCCCCATAGAGACTGATAACTTTGAAAAAGGGGTAGGAATTTCCCAATGACCAACTCAGAGGATCACACAAGATTTCGTGTTTTAGGACTTTTACGGTAACAAATAGAATAAAGGCATACCCATTAACTTCTTAACACAACCACAAACCCCACGCCATGTTTATACATTACACTACAATCTCAGCAGAAACATAGTCTTGTTTTTGAAGACCCCAGCCCCCTCCCATCTTTAACAGGGTCTCTTCTCCCTATCCCACCAGGGTGAATCTTCCAGTGTCCTTTTTCACAAAGTCACTTCATTCAAGCCTTTGAGCATAACCAAATGGACTTCAAGTAGAATGCATCGGGTGGTGATTCTGTGGTCTTTAACTCTTCATAAATCTTGTTTCTTCGAACTGGATGCATGATTTTTGCTCTGGGGCGAGGGGGGCCTCTGTGGGGGATGACATCATCGAGCCAGGCCTGTCACCTCCAGAGGCCAATCAAACTGGCCACAGAGGCAGGCAAGTGTTGAGGCATTCTGGGTAGAAGGCCCACCTCGGTTCTCTGAGACTTCAACCTGTCAAGAAACTATCATATTTTTCCTAATATTATTGTAGGATACTTTAAAGCAGGTTTGTGTGTGTGTGTGTGTGTGTGGTTCTGTGTGTGTGACTCATTTAATTAAACTAGAATGGTTGGACTGCAAGGTTTAAATTATCAAAGAGGTGAGGTGTAAAACAGACATTTGAAATGGAGATGAGTAGATCTAGGGTAAGGTCTCAGCAGATACGGTGTGAATGAAATTTGCATTTTTAGATAAGTGGGGAAGTGGTTGATTTCTAAAGCAACATGGAAAATGTTTACAACTGGAAAGATAAATAAGGCAAGGTTATCATGCTGAATTTTCCCAAAAGTGCTGCCATAATGATAACATGTAAGATTTTTATATTCTGGGAAAAGTAACTTCTAAAAACAGTTGAAGCAATGGGATTTACAAATCAAAAGGGATAAAATATATTTAAAGAAGGAAGGAAGGCTGTGTGAGGTGTGGCCATTTGAGATCTTGAAATATGACTGTGTGAAACAAACTTGGGGGACAAGCCTCGAGCCACCCTGCAGAAATCTGCTGTTCCAGTAACCAAAGTTGTGTTAAAAGCCTTTGGAATCCCATTGTCCATTGGTGCTTGTGGTAATATTGCTGGATGACTTTATAAATTTGGTATCTATTTGGACTGTTGCCTTAAAGGAGGTGTGTAGTTGGCAATCTGGTTAAGTAGGAATTTTGGGGACTGTTATAACTATGTAACTGTAATCTTGTGTGTGTTTAAGTTTTTTCTTCTTTTGTTAATAAATGTTTTAATTTAGTCTTTAAAATCTCTACGGGTGGTAGTGGATTTATCACTTCTGACTTCAGTGTACAAGCCTCCTCATAATAATTGCAAATTGTAAAAATCATTGTAATAGAGTGTTTCCCTTGTGGATTTAGTCAGCCTGGCAAATAGCACCTGTCATATCATTAAACAATTGGGAGCTCTTTGTGGGATTTTAAAAATTCCTTGATTGGCCTGGAGTTGGTGAATCTTAAGGCTACGAGTATAGAAGAACATTGTACTCAGGAGTTGGTGTTGAGGGATTTTAAAAGGGGTTAGACTGCAAATGTGGTTCTAACAATTGCTAAGGCTTTTCTGGGAGTGGAAGATATAACCCTGATTGGTTTATAAAAAGTATCTATGGCTCAGTTAACAAAATTGGCAGCTAAGTTGCAGTTAGGATTAACCACAGGGGCAAAGAAAGCTGACATAATTGAAGTAATAGCACAGCATTTGAAATTGGAAGGGATAGCTGAAACTAGTGAGTCACAGCTGGAGGTAGTGAGACTTCAGTTACAAATGAGGAAGATTGAGTTTGAACAAGCAAAAGAAATGGAAAAAAACTCGAATTAGAAGAAAAGAAAAAGGAATAAAGAGAAACCATTTCAAAGAGAAATGGAAATGAGGGAGAAGAGGGAGCAGTTAGTAATGGAGGAAAGAGAAATGGAAAGGGAAAGAGGATATCAACTTAGGAGGTTGGAAGTTAAAAAAGAGACTTCAGATGCTGAGGAAGGTCCTGATGTGTAAACAACCCACTTTTAACCAAAAGCCCAGTAGGGAGATGTTTAAATTTGTGCAGGCTCTTCCGAAGTTTGAGGAAAGGGGTGTACTAGGCATTCTTTATTTTGTTTGAGAAAATAACACAGCAAATGAAATGGCCACAAGGAATCTGGATGTTGTTTTTACAGCCTAGGTTGGTAAGTACGGCTCATTAAGTATATGCTTAGCTGGCAGAAGAAGTATCGGTGGATTATGATGCACTAAAAAAGGCTATTTTGGATGCAAATGAGTTGGTTCTTGAGGCGTACAGGGAGAAGTTTTGGAATGTAAGGAAACAGCCTGGTCAGACTTACATTGAGTTTAAGAGAGCAAAGCAAAGTAATTTTGTCCAGTGGATATGGGCAGTAAAAGTAATTACAACATGTGCAGTGGTGAGGTGTGAGTAGTAATTCTTTTGGAAGAATTTAAAGATTCAATTCCTGCTTTAATTAGAGCTAATGCGGAGGAACAGAGAGTTAAAACGGCTAGGCAGTCAGCAGAGGTAGCTGCTAATTGTGAGATTTTTTATTTTGACAGCCTTTTAAATCCGAGGAGAGAAAGTGGGAAGGTGAAAGGAAGGCAGATAGTCAGGGAAGAGAAGGAGCAGTTGGAAATTTTCAGGAAGTTTCTCCTCAGACCAGAAAGGAAGGTGCAGAGGGTAGAAGTGCCACTCAAAGGCTTAAATGTTGTCACTATAATGAGGTGGGGCTCACACATTCAATGCATTGGAGGTCACAGAGAAAACATATTGTAGCAGTTGGAACACAGAAAAGTTCTGGAAATAAGAGTATTGGAGGTTCTCAGATCCAGGAACAAGATAAAACTGTGATTTGTATAGAGGTGGAGCAGGAAGAATCAGTAGTAGGTAAAAAAAGTAGGAATGTGTTCACAATTTACCCAAGGGAGTTCTGAAGGGTAGGTTACAGTGATGTTGAAAGATGTGTGTGAAGGCTTTCCATGTGTTATGATGTGCAGATGATGTGTGTCAGGTGGATCAAACCCACAAGGAAAACTTGACCACACCATCACAACGGTTTTGCAATTTGTATTTTATTTCGAGGACCATGCCCTGAATTCAGAAGTAATAAGTCTACTTCCTGAAAATTTCCAACTGCTCCTTCTCTTCCCTGACTATCTACCTTTCTTTCACCTTCCCACTTTCTCTCCTCGGTTTTAAAAGGCTGTCAAAATAAAAAAATCTCACAATTAGCAGCTACCTCTGCTGATTGCCTAGCCGTTTTAACTCTAGAGATTTTTTTTAAGAAAACTAAATTAACGTTTACTGACAAAAGAAAAGATTTCAAGCACATTCATAGGTCTACAAATTACTATTATAATAACTCCTAAAACTTCTAATTACTCTGGCTTCCAGTTACACCCTTGGTAAGGTAACAATTAAAAAAATAGATTTTAAACAGATCCAGGAAAGTCAACATAATACCCTGGACAGTAGAATTTAAAGTGGCTTTCCCCAGTTTTGGCTTCTGTAGACAGCAGCTTCATGCACAAACACTGGAGACTTTTCAGACTTCTGGTAGATCTTATAAGGCCTCCCCAGGCACACAGCCTCATTTGCCTTTATACATGTTTCTCCCTTTTAATGCAAATTTCATTGTTCCCATATGTCTTTGGAACTTTACTTTTCTCATAATATAAATCATTGCATGGTCTTAATATTATCAGTGACCTTTGAGAAAAATAAACACATTGCTTGGGCCTAGCTTCTCTGGTTAGGTGTAAAAATCCTACCGTCTCTTTGAAATTCAAACTGCCCTGATTTATCTAAAATACAAATGTTCCTCACCTCATATTATAAACTTCAGCCATGTTTATGTATTTAGCATTTCAAAACAAGCTCTTTTTGATGAGTCAAAGCCTTCAGATCAGCTGTCTTCAATTCCGTTAAATCTCCCACACACATAGACAAACTATCCAAGCCCCATTATTAACCTGCTTTTACAATAAATCACAATAATATTTTGAGCATTATTATACTTTCATGACACACGTGTACAGGGTGGAACAGGCGAAAATGAACTTCTAGCAATCTAAGACAGCACTCATATATAATTGATGCAGAAAAGACTCTCAGTCATGAAACCCATTCAAAGGTTTTAAAATCCTTCAAGTAATCAATCTGTTATAAAACAAATAAACCTCTATTCGGTAATCATATGAAAGACAGATAATCCTTTAACAGCCTCTTAAAATTGTCAATAAATATATGAACTCAGCACCCAACTGAGATAAGTGGTTTTGAGCTTTTGAAACTCAGGCAAACATTCATAACGTACTCAGCTTTAATGACAGCCCTTGGGAAATGTCAACAATGAAGTTTATTGAAACCACAAGAACAGATTATAATGCTCTTTCCTAATCTACACCAGATGGCCAGTCAATCAATGCACCCCAGCAGCCCACAGTTGTGTTTTTCTCAACTCTAATTGACAGCCGCTTCCCATTTTTTTCATGTTTGAAGCACTGGGGATTTAAATAACTTCATATCATGACACTTAAACAGACCTTATCCTCTGTTTAAGAGAACTTCCATCTCCTCTATTAATTTGTGACTCGCACAATGCAGGTTATGGCCCTTGGAACAGTGAAAATGGGGTCTGTTTAAACAGGGTTTAGGTTTCCCACCAGTGTGATCCACACCCCACCTTTCTTACCCATGCCAGAAAAAATAGGATCTACCAAAAATGGGGTTGGGGCTTCCACACCCAGCTCCCACCTATCATTTTTAACGGCCTCCAGGGTTGGCCTGACTCCATGGAAATCTGACCCTGAGAACTGTGAGTCTGTACACAGCAGGGAAAGCTTCCTCCTCTTTTGTCTCCAGGTGTTAAAGCTTGCACCTTACTTTCAATAAGTCTTGACCTGGTGCCCCTGTCCCCATAATAACCAGGTCACATGGGCTTGTCTCTGGGCAGATTTTGTAGGAGGTCACATTCTCCCACTGCGGACCAATCCATTTTACCTTGAATTAAAGCAGACTGTTTAAAACAAAACCACCTTTTAACATCCAGCAGTCCAGCATATGCCTCAAGATGGAAGCACCCTCTCAGTCCCCCTCCTATAGTGGTAGCACCCACCTCTGCTGGCGGGGCTGCCATCCTTCGAAGGTTGCAGTGCCTCCGATTGCACCAGCAACCTGTCCTGACCCTTAATTGGACAGCAGAGGCAGCCAATTAACAGACAGCCTCCTGGAAGAACCCGCTGGCGGGAACACTGCCAACAAGTGTGGGGTCCCGACATGTGATTAGCTTTGATACGATTCCACCCATTGTCAGTACCTTTGTAACAAGTTTTCAAATTTTCACTTAATGGGCTGGATTTCCCCAGCCCTGTGATGGTGATCCTGTGGGGTGGTGGGGGGGGGGGCTGGAAAATGGAGGGGTCGAGGGGGGGAAATGGGGTCAGGGTGGCTCCTCAACACATTTCTACTGCAGGGAGCTTTCCCAAGATGCAAGATCGTTAACTGGAAAAGGACACATTTCGCGTATAGTCGCTGTAGATAGAACAGATTGAAAATAACAACTCCTGCACTCTGTTTATACTCTGCTTATACTGGGAGCTAATTTGAGGCTAAATTTGAGAATGCATCTCAGTTTTCATCACCTCAGTCTGTGAAGTGGCATAGTTTAATTTTGTGTTCGGAAAATTCTAATCTTGTATTAGTTTAGGATATGGATTAGAAACATTACACTTGAAGTTTCAGGTGCAATTAGTCCTTTTCTATTATCTGATATTTAAAGTGGGTCACGTTTAATAATTAACTAATAATGGGAAACACGGAAGTGACAGATATTTTGAACAAGTATTTTGTATCTGCCTTCACATTGGGAAACACAAGAATATAGGTTATATAAATGCAGGGGGCATAAGGGAGGGAGATTTTTTTTTATTCATTCGGGGGATGTGGGCTTCGCTGGCTGGGCCAGGATTTATTGCCCATCCCTAGTTGCCCTTGAGAAGGTGGTGGTGAGCTTTAAAACAATCCCAATCACTAGAGAAAAAATATTAGGAAAACTAAAGACTGCCAAGTGCCCTGGTCCTGATGACCTGCATCCTAGGGCCATGAAGAGAGAGGCTGCAGAGATAATGGATGCATTGGCTGTAATCTTCTAAACTTGCCTAAATTCTGGAAAGGTCACAGTGGCTTGGAAAACCACAAATGTAACACCTCTGTTCAAGGATGTAACAAACAGGGAGGGTAAGGGGGAACCAGTAGATGGTAGATAGTATTTGGATTTCCTAAAGATATTTGATAAGGTGCCACACAAAAGGTTACTGCACAAAATAAGAGCACACGTTGTTGAGGGTGATATATTAGCGTGCATAGACAATTGGCTAACTAACAGGAAACAGAGAGTGCGGATAAATGGGTCATTTTCAGGTTGACAAACTGTAACTAGTGGAGTACCACAGGGATCAGTGCTGGGGCCTTAACTATTTACAATCTATATTAATGATTTGGATAAAGGGACCATGTGTATTGTAACCAATTTTGTTAACATTATAAAGATAGGTAGGAAAGCAAGTTGTGAGCAGGATACAAATAATCTGCAAAGGGATTTAGATGGTTAAGTGAGTGGGCAAAAAATTAGCATATGGAATATAATGTGGGAAAATGTGAGGTTGTTCACTTTGGCATATTATTTAAAAGGAGAGAGACGACAGAATGCTGCAGTACAGAGGGATCTGGGTGTCCTTGCACATGAATAAAGTCATCATGCAGGTACAGTCAATAATTAGGAAGGCAAATGGAATGTTGGGGCAGAATTTCCTGCCTGTCAGGCAGGCGGGTCTGACCCAATCTCCGGTGGGTGGGGAGCCGATCCCCACCGGAGAAGCGGGACCCTCTGCCAATTAAGGTCCACCCAGTGTGACGTTCAGTGGGAAACGCTATGGGCTCCCTGTGTGGGCGGGGGGATTCCCCAAAAGCGAGAGTGCGCTCTTTCACACATGTGCACGATAGAGCGCACATCTCCCTGAGGCTAAGTGCAGCCTCAGGGAGATTGCTGACAGTTTTAAAAATATGAAAATTAGAAGAAAAAAACATTCCCTAACATGTCCGCCTCATGTCACATGAGATGGGACATGTTCATAATTTATATTAAAAGTTTATTAAACTGTTTATATCCCTACATCCCGTCGGTGGATGAAGTTTCATGTTTTCTCTATTTGCCGCCAGGGCTCCTGGTCCTTTAACTGTTTAAATAATCCTGTCAATGGCCTCAATTGGCCATTGACAGGTCAGCAGCCGGACAGCTGGTTTGGCTGTGCCCCCGCCTTCCTGAACATTTAAATGGGGTGGGGTGATGTCGGGGGTTCTGCCCAACATCATTCTGTGTCATTTTACCCATCGGTGACTGAGCCCCGCCCCCTGCTCACCAACAGAAAAATTCCGCCTTTGGTGTCTATTGTGAGGGGGGGTGGAGTATAAAAATAGGGAAGTCTATCCACAACTTTACAGGGCATTGGGGAGATCGCACCTGGAATATTGTGTATAGTTTAGGTCTCCTTATTTAAGGAAGGACATACTTACATTGGAAGCAGTTCAGAGAAGGTTCGCTAGGCTGATTCCTGTGATGAAGAGATTGTCATAGGAGGAAAGGTTGAGCAGGTTGGGCCTGTACCCCTTGGAGTTCAGAGGAATCAGAAGTTATCTTATTGAAACACATAGGCCAGAATCTTCGGCTCGACGAGTGTGGGAGGGGCCCACTCACTGAGGTGTAAGATGACGCGGGACGACATCGGGAATGTGTCTCTATGTCACAGCAAGTCATTCAGATTTGCAGTTCGGCGGGTGCGCATCTGAGTTGGCAGCGCGCCCACCGAACTATCAAAGGCCTATTAAGGCCAATTAACTATCAATTGAAACAATTAACTGAGCTGTCCGTCCAATCTTAATGTTGTCGGGCAGGCGAAGAGCTCAGGCGGCCTTCGCATTTTCCATGAAACCTCATCCACGGACGGGATGAGGTTTCACGAAGGTTTTTAAAGTCTTGTAAAAAATTTTAATAAAATTAATACACGTGTCCCAGCTCATGTGACAGCTTCACTTGTGGGGACATGTCCTAAAAGATTTTTTTTTCCTTTATTAAATGTTTTTGAGCTTGAAGTTATCTCCCTGAGGCAGCTCTGTGAAAGAGCGCAGGCCCCGACTCAGGCAACACCCGCCCCCAGCCCACACAGGGAGCGCTCAGCACTTCCGGGTATGTGTCACAGTGGGCAAGCATTAATAGGCCCGCCCACATAAAATGGTGGCGCCCAGCCAATCGCAGGCGGCAAACAGCTGCGTGTATGCCTACGCCCACTCCTGCCCAACACCCCCCCCACCGACTGGGAGAAAATTCTCCCGGGAAGGCTCTTGGGGGCTTGACAGGGTAGATTTTGGGAAGATATTTCATCGTGTGGTGGAATGTAGAATTAGGCAGCACAGCTTAAAAATAAGGAGTCCCATTTAAGACAAAGATGGGAAGGAATTTCTTCTGCCAGAGGGTTATTAGTGTTTAGAATTCTCTTCCACAGACAGCAGTAGAGGCCGGATCATTGAATATATTAAAAGCTGCATTGGAAAGATTTTGATCAGCAAGGGAGCGAAGGGTTTTGGGGAACAGGCGGGCACGTGGAGTTCAGGACATAATCAAATTAGCCAAAATCTTAGCGAATAGTGGAGCAGGCTCGAAGGGCCAAATGGTCTGCACCTGCTATCACGTCTTATGACCTTGTGCTCTCATTATGTTTCTTTGAAAAAGTGTTGCAGCTGAGTCACACAGACCATTAAAATGCCATATTAGAAGTGGACTGTAATGGTTTAGCTGATTTCCATGCATGGTGTTACTAGAGGAGGCCACAATTAGCTATAACCCTATTATGTTAGGGAGGGAAAATTCAGTCAAGCTTCCCATGCCTGATTGCGCGACAGTGACTCCTGCTGGAAAGTGCATGTGTTGCAATGAAGTTGTCTGTGATGGTGAATACTTGTCGGACACCTCCTATTTCAGCAAACACTTGTTGAGTTGAACCAATGAGCTGAGTTAATGCCTTGGGAGAGAAGAAAATATTAAGGTAAAACAAAAAAAAGTTTTTGCCTTCCACTTGTGTTTGCATTTGTGGGAAAGGGCAAAAGTACAGGTAATAAACTTAACTTAATCACCAATAAATCCAGTGAGGGACTCAAGAGAAACCTCTTTACCCAGAGAGTGGTAAGAATGTGGAACTCGCTGCACAGGAATTCATTGAGGCAAATAGTATAGATACATTTAAGGGGAGTTTAGACAAACTTAAGAGGGAGAAGGGGCGAAAGGATTCTGCTGATAGAGTTAGATGAGGACAAATGGGAGGAATCATGAGCAGAGCAGAAACGTTAGCATGGACTGTTTGTGCTGAATGATTTGTTTGTGTTGTCTGTATTCTGTGCAATGTTATCTTTTATTAAATCTGTTGTTCATTCTCCCCATTCTATACTGATCCTCTCTGATTGACAAAGCCCAATTTCAGAGCTAACTACAGGAGGGAGCTGTGGGGATCTTTCATCCTGTGAGCGTGATTAATGGGAACTGAAGAGTGCTGAGCAGGCTGAGAGAGAGAGAAGAGAGAGAGAGAGAAGAGAGAGAGAGCTAACACATGATCCTAGTAAGGCCATTTACTCATTGGTTTTGATAATCAAAGAAAGATGCAGGTAGCTTTCAATCTGTCACTCTGTTGTATTGAGCATGTCACTCTTAGAAAACAAATATTATTAGCTATGACAGTAAAGCACTGACCATTCAGCAGTAAACTTGGGTAATTTACCAGCTAGTATGACATTTCCTGAATAACATTGGCCTGGAATTTGCAGAATTTTGGATGGCAAACTATTAGTGTTCACCATCATTACCCCTCTGTAATCACAATTCAGGATTCAGGACAAGTGCAGTCAACACTGGGATTCCTGAAGTTACAGCCTGTCACTAACTTCTATGCCACAGCTCACAGACTGCATCTTGGACATCCAGACTCTCCCATCCCACTACCACCCCCCCCCCCCCCCGACCCCCCACTGTTCTCCCACCCCCAACCAGGTCCCAACACCCCTGGGCCAGCAACCTGTGAAAACAGCTGATATGGCAAAATGCCCTTTTCCACTCCCATATCGTGGTTAAAAATCCTATAAAGGTTTATCCTTGCACATTGAGGTCTAACAGTGATATGAGTAATAATTCTTGCTGAACAATGAATCTGAAAAAGTAATTTCATATTTGCGGAATGTTGTTAAATGTCACTGTTGTGATTAATTATTAGGTTTCTTAAACTAGATTTTTAAATCATTATATAATTTTAAAGTTTAGTATATTTCAGCTTCCAGGATCTGATGACTTGCATTCTCAGGCCTTAAAAGAAGCGGCTGAGAGAGTAGATGCAATGGTTGTAATTTTCCAAAATTCCCTAGATTCTGGAAAGGTCCTTTCAGATTGTAAAATAGCAAATATAACAACTATTCAAGAAATGAGGGGGACAGAAATCAGGAAACGACACACCCGTTAGCGTAACAGCTGTAATAGGGAAAATGCTAGAACCTATTATTAAGAAGGTTCGGGCACTTAGAAAATCTTAATGGAATCAGGCAGAGTCAATTTGGCTTTGTGAAAGAAAAATCATGTTTGACTAATTTATTAGATTTATTTGAGGAAGTAACAAGCAGCATGGATGAAGGGGAACCTGTAGATGTGGTGTATTTGGGTGTTTAAAAGGCATTTGGTAAGGTGCCACATCAAAGGTTACTGTGCAAAATAAGACCTCGGGCTGGATTTCACCATCGGTGAGCAGGGGGCGGGGCCCACTCGCTCATGTGTAAAATGACGCGCGGTGATGTCAGGTGGAACCCCCGAAGTCATCCTGCACCATTTAAATGTTCAGGAAGGCAGGGGCGCAGCTAAATCAGCTGTGGGCCCGCCGACCTGTCAATGGCCAATTGAGGCCATTGACAGGATCATTGAAACAATTAAAGGACCCGCCCGTCCAGCCTTAATGTTGTCGGACAGGCCAGGAGCGCCAGGGGGCAAATAGAGAAAACAGGAAACCTCATCCACCAGCGGGAAGAGGCTTCATGTCGGGATTTAAACATCTTAATAAAGTTGTTATGGAAATTATGAGCACGTCCCAACTCATATGACAGTGTCACATGAGGGGACATGTTAGGGAAATTTTATTTTTCTATTTTTACCTTTTTTACATTTAGAGCCGACCTCCCTGAGGCTGCACTCAGGGTTGGGCAGTAAATGTTGGGCTAGCCAGCGATGCCCACATCCCATGAATAAACCAATAATTTACCATCCAAAATCCCACAAATTCCAGGCCAATGTTATTCAGGAAATGTCATACTAGCTGCTAAATTACCCAGGTTTACTGCTGAACGGTCAATGCTTTATTGTCATAGCTAATAATATTTGTTTCCTAAGAGTGACATGCATGCTCGAAAGAGCACACTCTCGATTTTAGGCATTCTCTCCCCTCCCCCCCTCCCCCCACCACCACCCGCACAGGGAGACCATAGTGCTTCCCTGCGGACATCACACTGGGCGGGCCTTAACTGACCCGCCAACATAAAATGGTGCCGCGCCTCAGATCGGGGCCTGCACGCGCCCTCCCATCAACTTCCCTCCCGGCGGGGGAAAAATTCAGCCCCTCGTGTTGTAGTGAGTAACTTATTAGCAGAGAGAGAGAGGATTGATTAGCTAACAGGAAGCAGAGAGCAGATAAATGGGTCATTTTCAGGTTGACAAGCTTTGAGTAGTGGAATGCCACAGGGATCAGTGCTGGGGCCTCAACCATTTACAATCTATATCAATCACTTGTATGAAGGGACTGAATGTATGGTTAATAAATTTGCTGATGGCACAATGATAGATAGGGGAGTAAGTTGTGAAGAGGACATAAGGCAGCTACAAAAAGATATAAAACAAAAACAGAATTACCTGGAAAAACTCAGCAGGTCTGGCAGCATCGGCGGAGAAGAAAAGAGTTGACGTTTCGAGTCCTCGTGACCCTTCGACAGAACTGGAAGACTCGAAACGTCAACTCTTTTCTTCCCCGCCGATGTTGCCAGACCTGCTGAGTTTTTCCAGGTAATTCTGTTTTTGTTTTGGATTTCCAGCATCCGCAGTTTTTTGTTTTTATCTATACAAAAAGATATAGACAAGTTAAGTGACTGGGCAAAAATTTGGAAGCTCGATTATAATAGAGGAAAATGTGAACTTTTGCACTTTGGCAGAAATAACAGAAAAGCAGTATTGTCATGAAAATATAATAATTTTCATAATATTATTGTGATTTTGTTATAAAGGTAGGTTACTATTGGGGTCTGGATTAGTTTCTCTGTGTGTAGGTGTGTGAGGGATATTTATTTTTTTAAAATTAATTCACAGGATGTATGTTTCGCTGGCTGGGCCCAGCATTTATTGCCCATCCCTAAATGCCCTTGAGAAGGTGGTGGTGAGCTGCCTTCTTGAACTGCTTCAGTCCATGTGGTTTGCGGGCTTGGTGGGGATGTGCTGGGGCAGTGGGGAAGCTGACCACTGCCCGCAATCGGGCCCGGAAGGTAATTTCTAACCTCCCCTTAAATGTATCTATAATATTTGCCTCAACGACTTCCTGTGTAGCGAGTTCCACATTCTTACCACTCTCTGGGTAAAGAGGTTTCACCCACGGTGCTGAATTGGAGGCAGCTGGTTTGGAGCTTCTGAGTTATCAGAAAGGAAGCTGGGTTTGAACTGGTAAATACATAAACATGGCTGAAGTTTTAGGATGTGAGGTGTGAGGAACATTTGCATTTTTAGATAAGCCAGAGCAGTTTGAATTTCAAAGAGATGATGGGATGTTACACCTAGCCATATGAAGCTAAGCCAAACAGTGTGTTTAATTTTCCCAAAGGTTACTGATAATATGAGTACTATGAAAAGATTTATATTATGAGAAAAGTAAAGTTGCAAAGACATATTGGGACATTGGAATTTACATTAATAAGGGAGAAACATTTGTAAAGGAGAGGAGGTTATGTGTAAGGAGAAGGCACTCTAAGCTCTAACAAGTGTGAAAAGCCTCTAGCCTGTACTTATCAAGTGGCTTTCTAAAGGAACTGAAGCTAAGAAAACTCACTGTGACTATCACTGTTCAGGGTATCATGTTTCTTTGTCTGGATATTTTAAAATCTATCCACCCTCACACCTTCCTCTTCCTCCCAGAACCATGATAGGGTTCATCTTGTCCACACTATCACCCCACCAACCTCCACATTCAAAGGATCATCCTCCACCATTTCTGCCTACTCCAGCATGATGCCACCACCAAACATATCTTCCCTTCACCCCCCTGGCGGCATTCCACAGGGATCGTTCCCTCCAGGACACCCTGGTCCACTCCTCCATCACCCCCTACTCCTCAACCCCCTCCCACAGCACCTTCCCATGCAATTGCAGAAGGTGCAACACCTGACCCTTTACTTCCCCCCTCCTCAATGTCCAAGGGCCCAAACATTCCTTTCAAGTGAAGCAGCATTTCACTTGCACTTCCCTCAATTTAGTCTACTGTATTTGTTGCTCCCAATGCGGTTTCCTCTACATTGGAGAGACCAAACGCAGACTGGCTGACCACTTTGCGGAACACCTTCGGTCTGTCTGCAAGCATTACTCAGACCTCCCTGTCGCTTGCCATTTTAACACTCCACCCTGCTCTCTTGCCCACATGTCTGTCCTTGGCCTGTTGCATTGTTCTAGTGAAGCCCAACGCAAACTGGAGGAACAGCACCTCATCTTCCGACTAGGCACTTTACAGCCTTCCGGACTGAATATTGAGTTCAACAATTTTAGATCATGACCTCTCTCCTCCATCCCCAACCCCCTTTCTGATTCCGCCCCCCTTTTTTACCAATAATTTATATAGATTTTTCTTTTCCCACCTATTTCCATTATTTTTAAATATATTTCCATCCATTGTTTTATCTCTATCTTTTAGCCTTTTTCGATCCCTCCCCCCACCCCACCCCCACTAGGGCTATCTGTACCTTGCTTGTCCTTTCTACCCTTAATTAGCACATTCCTTAGCTAATATCACCACCTTCAACACCTCTTTGTCCTTTTGTCTGTGACATCTTTTGGTTATCTCCACCTATCACTGGCCCTCTATTCAGCTCTACTTGTCTCACTCCCCTTAAACCAGCTTATATTTCACCTCTTTTCTATTTTTTCTTAGTTCTGTTGAAGAGTCATACGGACTCGAAACATTAACTGTGTTCCTCTCCGCAGATGCTGTCAGACCTGCTGAGTTTTTCCAGGTATTTTTATTTTTGTTTTGGCCTTTGCACTTTCTTTGGAAACCTCATCCGTGGGCAAGATGAGGTTTCTAAAAACTAATAAAAATAAAACAAAAAATGTCATTTTTCAGTAATAACAGAGTCACAGGAGGGGACATATTTCATTACATTTTAATTTTTTCATATATCTTTATGTCCCTGAGGCAATTCTGTGCCTCAGGGATGTTATGTAGCATGCACTCACGTGCATGTGTGAAGTTTGTGCTCACCAGGTTTACACTCCCCACCCCAACCCCATCCGCACCACCACCACCACCCCCCCCTCGCCCCCCCCCACCCCCCCGCCCCCCCCCCCCCCCCCCCCCACCCACCCCCCACCCCCCCCCCCCCACCTACACAGGCAGCACTGAGCGCTGTCGCTCATGTTTCATGCTGGCCAGGCCTTAATTGGCTCGCCAGCATGAAATTGCCGTCTGGGCCCGATTGCGGGCAGCGGTCAGCTTCCCGGCTGTCCCAGCATATCCCCGCTGAGCCCACACACCAAGGGCAAAATTCTGTCACATGTGTTTTACTGTTGTCTTAACGGAGGTGTAACTGGGAGCTAGACTAATTAGGGGGTTTAAGAGTTATTATAGTACTAATTTATAAACCTATATAAATGCTTAAAATATTTTCTTATATTAATAAATGTTTAATTTAGTTTTGTAAAAAACCTCTAAGACTTGGTGGTCTTATTACTACTGAATTCAAAGCATGCATCTCGAAATAAAAATATAAATTGCAAAACAGTTGTGGCAGCTGTTTCAAGTTTCCCTCTAGGATTTGAGTAGCTCAGCATTTAGCATCTGCTGTGCCATAACAAGTATACTTTTTAAATGGAGAGTGATTGCAGAATTCTGGGATACAGAGGGACATGGGTCGCCTATACATGAATCACAAAAAGTTAGTATGCAGGTACAACAAGTGATTAGAAATACAAATGAAATGTTGTTGCTTATTGCAAGGGGAATGGGATATAAAAGTAGGGATATTTTGCTTCAGTTTTATAGTGCTTTGGTGAGACCACATCTAGAGTACCATGTACTGTTTTGGTCTCTTTAATGGGGATTCTAGCATTGATTATATTATATCCTCTCTTTACTTAAGAGAGGATATATTACATTAGAAGCAATTCAGACAAGGTTCATTCAACTGATTCCTGGGATGAAGGGGTTATTTTATGAGGAAAGGTTGTACAGGTTGGGCCTCTATGCATTGGGGTTTAGAATTTTGAGAGGTGATCTTATTGAAACATATAAGATGCTGAGGGGACTTGACAGGGTGGATGCTGAAAGGATGTTTCCTCTTGTGGGAGAAACTAGAACTAGGAGACACAGTTTAAAAATAATGGGTCTTCATTTAAGTCGGAGATGAGGACCAATCTTTTCCCTCAAAGGGTCATTGGGCTGTGGAATTCTCTTCTCCAGAGAGTAGTGGAGGCTGGCCCATTGAATATTTTTAAGGATGAGTTAGATAGATTCTTAACTGACAAGTCAAAAGTTATAGGGGGTAGACAGGAAAGTAGAGTTGAGGCCACAATCAGATCAGCTATGATCTTATCAAATAGTGGAGCAGGCTTGAGGGGCCAAGTGGTCTTCTCCTGCTCTTAATTCATATGTTTGTATGTTCTATCATTACTCTTTTCATACATCCCAATATTTATTTTGCTCTCTGTAAAATGTTTAGAAAGTTTTTTGATTATTAGTACTCTTCATTTCTTGGTTGGCCATTTGTGAGAATTTTTTCATATAATTGTCTGCTTGGCAACTTGATATCACACAGCTCAATGCTAGAATTGTCACTTTCAATGCTAGAATCCCCATTAAATGTTACAATGAATTATATAATGAGAGAGGGAAGGTTCTCACCACAGGGATCACTGGATCTCTCAGTGCAGCTTTCTTCAGGATCAGCTGTCAGTGACCTTGCTTTACCACTGACCGCTAAATCCAGGTCATTGTAAATTACAAATCAAAGCACCACGGTTAGATGTGGTGTACTTGGAAAATACTGATAAAAAGTAAGAATTACTTATATTATCAGTACCTGAAAGTATCTTTTTAAATTATAAAGTGCAGTGACTCTGCATATAGTCTTTCTAGCTCCAAATAAACTGAAGATATAACAAGAATTATACCCTAAACACTGCTACATAGTTTAGCACAGTTAGATAGCTAACCTGGGTTATGTTCGCCTCTGTAAGGGTAGAGTTCGTAAGAAACAATCTCTGGTTCAGGGATAGGGTTAACTGATGAAAAGGATGGTATTACCACTGCTTCATCTGAACAATGTTATCACAGAGGTCCAAATCTGACAATTTACCCAAGGATGGTAAACTGAGATCTAGAGTTCACACCGGCTTCAGTCTAACCAGAAACATCATCTCCAGGAGCTTTGCTTGGGAAATCTAAACTGTCAGTTTTCAGAAATGCAATCACAATATGCAAGTGCAAGTTTTGGCTGTCATGTGACTGGTGCAGGTGTGCAAGGTCAGAAATGAACAGGCTGTGAAGTTGAGAATCTGCCATGTGCCTTCAGTAAAAATGGAGTAGGTTTGCCTGAAACATGGATGAGTCATGCCCTGGGTAAATGGAATCATTGAGTGAACCTTGGCAGTTGGTATACCAGCTTGTTCCATGTCTGTTCCTAGACCTCACCAATAGTGTATGCAATGTGAACGATGGCTGCAACCTCCTTCCAATCACACTGCCTTGCTGTTCCCTGGAGTGGCAAAACGGCAGCCCTCTTGAGAACCACTTCATGCAAGATCACCCCTTGGCCAGTGTAGTAAACGAGGGCTAAAGCTTTAAGAATAATCCTGTGTTGTAAGATCACATGATCTATGTAAATCAATGTGTTAGCGGCACGGGGAACCTCTGGAGGAGGAGAGTTCTTCTTTAGTTATGGAGTTTGATGCACACGTGTAGTTTCTGCTGCTGTCTTGGAAATAAAGTTAAATGTGTCCACTAAGGAAAGTTGTCTGGAAGATCAACTCTATAACAATATGGCAACGAGGATAAATCAGATCAGGTGCTGTACTTCATCCAGCAATTGGGAGTATCTAAGTCCATTACAAAGAAAGGAAGATATACTCATCCAAGATGCCACCGTTTGGCAGAATTGATCCCTTTGAGCCAGCCACAGATGACTAGTCTCAATATATAGAACATCTTGCATTTCACTTTCAAGCCAACAAAACCATGGGGTAAGAAAAGAGGAGAGCGATCCTCCTGAGTATTTGTGGAAGAAGACCTACAGTTTGATTCAAAACTTGACGGCCCCCAGTGCCCCTGATTCAAAGACTTTCAGTGAATTAGTAGACCTCATTAAGGGACATTTTCAACCCAAGCCCTCAGTCACAGTGCAGAGATTCAGGTTCAATTTATAGAATAGAGCCCTGGAGGAGACCATTGTTACCTATGTGGTGAAATTAAAAGAATTAACAGAATATTGGGATTTCAGTGAAACCCTGAATGACATGCTCAGGGATAATTTAATATGTGCTGTGCAGGAAGACACTATTCAGTGACGATTGTTGGCTGAAGTGAATCTTGATTTTAAGAAAGCGTTAGAAATAGCACTTGTGATGGATAGCGCTGTAAGGGATTCACAAGCAATTCATAGGGCACAAAATGATGGCGTTCGCCTAGTTGGGTGGGAACAATCAGCCGAACGTGGGGCAGAAAGCTGGGACTCCAGCACAAAGCAGGAAACATCCCAGACTAACTGAGAAACGAGAGGAAACAGTTTAGCAACAAAGTTGAAAACTAATTTTTATCAATGTGGAAACAATCCTACTTCTAACGATTGGCAATTTTAAAAAGTAGAATGTTATTTTTGTCACAGAAGTGGACACATGATGAAACGTTGCAAAGCAAGATTTAAACAGGCTTCCAGGGAACAAACAAAGCCCAACGAAGGATATAATGTGGAAGAGCCTGAAACAACCAATTCTGACATTTATTCTTTATTCAACATGAAAATTGGGAAGACAGAGCCAATTATTGTCACAGTACAAGTGAATGGTAAACCCTTAAAAATGGAAGAAGACACGAGTGCTTCTACCACTGCAATAGGAGGACACACTTTCAGGTATTTAAATAAAGGAGACCAACAATTAAATTTGGAACAACCATCTGACAGGTTGAAGATGTACACAGGCAAATAAATCCAGGTAAAAGGTGCCTCCAGAGTAACTCTTCATTATAGTCACTAATTGGCACAGCTATCAGTGATGGTGGGAGAAGGTAGAGGACCAAATCTTCTAGGTCAAAATTGGCTGAGGGAAATGAACCTTGATTGGCCAGTGAGATTTCTAAAGCAAGCAGGAAGAGTTCCTAAGTTGGAAAAGGAACAAGACAAGGGGCTGCAGAAAGAGCCTGGGGAGTCCAAGGGCCACAACTGGATGAAAAAGGAGTGTGTAGCCATTCAGCAACCTGAAGAAATAAAGACTGCCTTAAACAACGACATGGGAGAACAGCAGAAGAAACTCAAGAAAACTCTGCTGAATGACAGGATTCAAGATGAAGTGAGTGAGCTTCGCAAAGAAAAGGAAAACCTGTTGAAAGATCTTCACACACGACAAGGATCCCTCAGGTCAAAGTTTGTACCTCTGGAGAATTACAAAGAGGAACAGGAAGAATTTAATACCTCTCTGAAAAAATTGAAGAACCAGTTGGCAGAGAAGATGCAGCAACGTTCAAGTTTCCAGGAAGAAGCCAACACAAGAAGGAGATGGAAGAGCTGAGGAATCAGCTAAATGAAGCTAAAGTCATAGAACTTCCAAAGATGCAAGTAGATAATGAAGTCATGGTCAGCTCAACTGCTGAACCAAGACAAATTGAGATTGCATCTGAGAGAAATCTGGCCAACAGTGAAGACAAACTCTGAGGGAAAAAGAAGACACTTAAAAAGAGGATGCAGAATTATTGATGAGGCGCTGTCTTCAGACAAGACTGAGCCTAATACTTCCCAATTTGGGGGGGATCATTTAAGAAAAAGGGAGTTACCCCAACAAAATGATGTTCCACCTATAACCATTGCGGTTCCTGTTGAAGTTGCTTAACCAAGCACAGACATGCTCGATGTCTCTGTCAGAATGTAAGACATGGAACTGTCTGTGCCTGATGAGGTACCTGATGTTAATGCAGTTCCAGAGAATGTGTTTTCTGCAAAAGAATCCGAAGACATGGAGCTGCGACATTCCACACGGATCAGGAAGCCACCTGAAAGACTGAACTTGTAATTTCATAACCTGTGTAAATATTGTAATGTCATGAGATAAATATCCTTTGTAGGTACAAAATCTACAGAAAAGTTAAATGGGGAGGAATGTAGTAATTATAGTTTTGGAAAATGTAGGACTGTAGCTTTAAGAATAATCCTGTGTTGTAAGATCACATGATTGATGTAAACCAATGTGCTAGCAGTACCGGGAGCCTCTGGTAGAGAGTTCTCTGGTTATGGAGTTTGATGCATCGGTGTAGCTGCTGCTCCTGTCTTGTAAATAAAGTTAAATGTGTACACTGAGAAAAGTTGTATCGAAGATCAACTCTATAACACCAGCCATTAAACATGGGGTTAAGCAGTATGTAGCTCACCTGATTTCCCACAGTTACTGCTGAAGCATTTATGTGCTGACCGGTAGGTTTTGCCCAAATGACCTTTGAAAAGGCTGATCAAACCATTTGAAATATTTCCAGCTTTTTTTAAAGGCCAACCTAATATTGATCCCATGTTTTCTTTAAAAGGCTGATCCATATACCCTTTCGGAGTAAGTTTGTCATAAGGTTTTAGGTGTGATATGTGCAAGGAGCTTGCGGAAATTATTCAAGTTAGGCTGCTCCTGAAAGCTTCCCTATGATCAGCCCTCAAACAGATACATATCCCATCCACATCCCATCCCCATAGCCACCACTATCCCCAATCCCACTCTAGCGCACATCCCATCCATCCCCATCACCATCCCAATCCCACTCTAAGACAATATCCCATCCATTCCCATCACCATCCCAATCCCACTCTAATCCACATCCCAACCATCCCCATCACCATCTCAATCCCACTCTAATCCACATTCCATCCATCCCCATCACCATCCCAATCCCACTCTAATCCACATCCCATCCATCCCCATCACCATCCCAATCCCACTCTAATCCACATCCCAACCATCTCCATCACCATCCCAATCCCACTCTACTCCACATCCTAACCATCCCCATCACCATCCCAATCCCACTCTACTCCACATCCTATCCATCCCCATCGCCATCCCAATCCCACTCTAAGACAATATCCCATCCCATCCCCATCCCCATTCTAATCCACATCTCATCCATCCCCATCCCAATCCCATCTATCCCACATCCCAGCAGGTCTGACAGCATCTGTGGAGAGAGAAACATTTTGCATCCGTATGACTCTTCTTTAGAGCTAAAGAGAAGGAGAAATGTGAAGAGGAATCATATAGACTTAAAACATTAACTGTTTCTTTCACCACAGACGCTGTCAGGCCAGCTGAGTTTTTCCAGAATTTTCTGTTTTTATTTCAGATTTCCAGCATCCACAGTGTTTTGCTTTCACCCATTCGTATCCTTACCCATATCCCAAACCCATTCTCATTCATCCCATCCCATCCATATCCCACCCCTATTCCATCCCACCCACATCTCACCTCATCCCACCCATTCACATCACAAACCCACTCTCAACCCATCTCATCCCCATCCATCTCCCATCCCATCCATCTCCCATCCTACCCTATCCTACCACATTCCCTTTTCCACCCCATCCACATCTTATCAAGTCCACAAGGACCCAAAAATCAGCCCAGTATCCTGTTCACTCCCTCCATTCTCACCCATAGGAACAGACAGCCTACTAGCCAGCTCAGTGATATACAAATTCTGTTAACTGTGTTATCTGCCCGTTAGTTATACTGTTAGCAGCCCTCTATCTATTATTGCTTCTTTTATAAGGTTAGTTGTTTCTAATCAGTGTGACTTCTACTGTTAATTTTTTTAGTGTCACATATTTACACTTTGTTTGAACAAGCAACACTCCAGCAGGCATCACTTTGGTTTGATTTTTCACTGCTCTTTGCAATATTTGTCTTGAAAAATCCGACTCTGGTTTTCAGTTGTGTTATACAGAAAATTACCCAAAAAATATCTGACTGAGTCGCATTTGGATAAATAAAATTCTAAAGTGATTTTATTCAGCAAAGGAAAATAGAGCATTCCCAAATATTCACAGAAACCAGAACTTAATGTTGTACTGAATCTGCAGTGCCACAGCTAATCCTCTAAGACCCATACAGCAGTCAGTGCCCATTGTTGGACTGTGGGATTGGCTGGCAGATAAATCAAGTCATTTGGGGCCACTGCTCAGGAACTCCACCTGTGTACACTTGCATTAACCCCAATAATCAGCATTAATCAGCATTAACCAGCATTAATCAGCATTAACCCTGTTAACCAGCATTAACCAGCATTAACCCTATTAACCAGCATTAATCAGCATTAACCAGCATCTTTCTGGGAAAAGAGAAAAACCAGAAGTGAATTTTTTTTTAAAACACTTTCTCAAACATTCAGAGAGCAACATTTTTTTTGTGTTTCAATATGTCCAACTCACCTTGTGTAACAAGAGGCATTGAAGCTAGCAAGATTTTTAAAATTGAACTTGGGTTTGTAAAACATAACAAAACAAAATAGCAAACCTAATGGAGTCGAAGGTCCAGGTGCAATATTTAAGTGCCACCTGGACACATTCATTCACTCTCTCCAGCCCCACTGTGTGGAGGAGATGTCTCAATATGGCTGTGTCCAAGATGAAAGCTGTTTCCGTGTTCAGTAATGACTCCCTTGAGGCCCTCATCCATGGCGTCCACCAGCACTTGGTGCCCTCTACCCAAGGGATAGCTCCAGGAAGCCCACCAGCTTCACCTCACTGGTGGGAAGTAGGTGCAAGAGAGGTCAGCTTATCAGGCACCAACTTGGAACACTACCCAGTGCAGGAAGAAGATGAACAATCTAATCCTCTCCACCCAAGCACGTAAACCTTCTCCTCACTCCAACCTCACACTCTCCTTATGGCATCATACACTCAAAGGGTTACACTGCTTAGGGATCTCACATAATACTAGTGGGGGGCACATTAGCACTAATTGTCTCCCGGGCACTTTAACATCACCAGCACCTCAACTGTCACGCTGCACAAACTCTGTCCTCACTCATTACTGGGGAGGGCTCAGACCACGCAGGGGACGTGCATGCTTCCCACCCTCTCCTCTATCTCTTCTCATCACATTCCATCCAGTTGTTTTCATGCAGGCCAAGATTCCGCACGAGAAGAGGGAGAGTTCCCGGACAGGGTGAGTGAGGGCCGACATCCTGGAGCTGTCCAAATTTGAGGAGGATGCTGCTGGGTTGGTGGGTGAGGACAGGGGCCACTCTGTGGGGAAGGTGGGGTCGGCCTTTCCCAGCAAGCCTGTGCAGATGAGCCCTCCATGAGCTGATCACATCCTGGCATTCTCCAGTCAGGTTCCAGCTTTCCCACTCTTGGTTCCCCCCTCTGCCTCCCATCACCTCCCCCCACCACCCCCCCCCCCGCCCCTCTCTAACCCCACCATTGTCTATTGTCCCCCGTGTCTCTGGCGTTGCGACCATGTTTTCCTTCCTCTGCCCCCCAGATGATCACAATGCTGGTCTCTGTTTCGGAGCGTATCCCCGCCTGAGCCCCACAGGAGGTGCCCTCCCAGAGTGTGGAGGAAGCCAATGGGTAGACCAGACCTACACCCCCACCAGTGCGGCATCACTGTTACTGGTGAGACACCAGAGCAGCACCTATTGCAGGTAGGCTCTGAACGTTGCACTCACCTCGAAGTCACGGGTAAAGTGAGGACAGACAGCCGACCACCACTCATTTCCAAAGGTGTTTCAGACCGGTCTGAATTCCTGCTGACGTGGCGCTAGATTGGGAGAGGGAAGGTGATTCTGGTGAGTGGCGTTTTTAGTGAGTATTCATGACATGGTAGCGAATGCAAATGGATCAGCGGGAAAGCCGACCACCATCAGCCCACCATGAAAGTGGTGAGGGGGAAATTCCGAACTGATTTCTCGCCAGCAGGAATCCGATTTTTGGCCTCTCTCCAAATTTTCCACTCCTGACAACCACGAAACCCATCATTGGCAGGACCGGAAAATTCTGCCCATTGAGTCTACAGCACAGTAACAGGCCATTAAACCCATCTGGTTTATGCTGGGATTAATGCTCCATGTCCTTGCTCCCACCTTCCTTCATCTCTGCTTATCAGCATAACTTCTATAACTTCTATAACTTCTATTCCTTTCTCCCTCACAGGGTTCAACACCTCTAGTAATAAAGGGTGGCATTCCATTAACCTTCTTGATCACGTTCCTCTCTCCTGTTCACCTACTGATTTGCAGCTATTACTGGAATGTTTTTTATATCCTCTTATACTGAACACAGAAGCAGAATATTTGTTCATTTCATCTGCCATTTTCTTATTATCTGCTATTAATTCCCCACTGTCACTCTCTAGACTCACTTTACCTCTTTTTTTTAAAATACCTGTAGAAACTCTTGTTCTCCATTTTTACATTTCTAGCTAGCTTCCTCTCATATTCTAATTTCATTCTCCTGATTAACCTTCTGGTCATTCTCTGCCGATCTTTATATTCTGACCAATCATCTGACCTGCCACTCACCTTTGCACAGTTATATGTTTTTCCCTTAAGTTTGATGCTTTCCCTAACTCCTTTAGTCCCCTTAGGATTTTCCTCTATAACAGGAATAGAATTATTCGGAGGACTCTGGAATATCCCCTCAAATGTCTGCCACTACTTCTCTATTAATCCATCCCCTAGCCTAGTTTCCCAGTTCACTTCAGCTAGCTCAGCTTTCATCCCCACATAGCTGCCCTTATTTAAGTTTAATATACTAGTCTTAGACCCACTCTTCTCCCTTTCAAACTGGATGTAAAATTCAATTATATTGTTGTCGCTGCTACCTAGGAGCACCTTCACCCTGAGGTCATTAATTAATCCTGTCACATTACACAATATCAAGTCTAATATAACCTGCTCTCTGCTTGGTTCCAGAACATGCTGCTCTAAGAAGCTATCTCGAAAGCATTCTATGAACTCCTCATCCACGATACTACTGCCAATCTGATTTTTCCAGTTTATATGTAGATTAAAATCATCCATGATTATTGCCATCCCTTCATCACAAGCACCCAGTATTTCTTCTTGTATACTTTTTCCTACATCATGGTTACTGTTAGCGGGGCTGGAGACCACTCCCACTAGTGACTTCTTTCCCCTACTATTCCCCATCTCCACCCAAACCGATTCTGCATCCTGATATCCTGAACCAAGGTCGTCTCTAACTTTTGCACAACTGCCATCCTTGATGAATGTTACTACCCCTCCACCTTTACCCGACTTCCTATTCTTCTTGAATGTCATATACCCCTCAATATTCAGGACCCAGTCCTTGTCATCCTGCAGCCACATCTCCGTAATGGTTATCAGATCATACTTATTTATTTCAATGTACACTATCAATTTGTTTACTTTATTATGAACGCTATGTGCATTCAGATACAGAGCCTTTAGTTTTGTCTTTATGTTATTTTTGTAACATCCAGTTTTGATTGTTGATGTATTCTTAGTTTTTTTCTCTCTGTCCCTTCCTGCCATTCTCTGACCCTCATTTCCCTTATTACTGTTTTCTCCTCTTACCTTGCCTCTACTCTTTGATATACCACATCTTTCCACATTTGTTCCATTGCTCCCAATATTTAGTTCAAAGCTCTCTCTACTTCCCTGATTATACCGTTCACAAGAACAATGGTCCCAGCACGGTTCAGGTGTAGACCATCCCAATGGTACAGCCCCCACTTTCCCCACTACTGGTGTCAGTGCCCCACAAACTGGAACCCATTTCTCACATGAATTTATTTGTAAACCACATATCCACCTCTCTAATCTTATTTGCCCTATGCTAATTTACATGTGGCTCAGGTAATAATCCAGAGATTATAACCTTTGAGGTTCTGCTTTTTAATTTAGTGCCTAGCTCCTCATATTCTCTACACAGAACGTCTTTCCTAGTTCTACCTATGTCCTTGGTACCTACAATAACTGGATCCTTCCCCTCCAACTGTAAGTTCCTCTCCAGCCCTGAGCAGACATCCTGAACCCTGGCACCAGGCAGGCAACAAAGCCTCTGGACCCTCGCTCTTTGCTGCAGAGAACAGCATCAATCCCCTCACTGCAATGGCCCCTACTACCACTACATTCCTTTGTGCTCCCCTCACTTGAATGGCTTCCTGTGCCATGGTGCCATGGTCAGTTTGCTCATCCTCCCTAAAGTCCCCATTATCATCCAAACAAACTGAGAGAACCTCAAACCTATTGGATGATTGCAAAGGCTCACACTCCTCCACTCCTGCCCTCTGGGTTCCCCTACATGCCTCACTCACAGCCACACCCTCCAGTCCCTGACCACCAACCAAATCAAAAAACCCTATCTTAAGTGATATGACTGCCTCCCAGTACAAAGCATCCAGGTAATTTTCCCTGTCCTCATGTGTTGCAGAGTCTGCAGCCAAAGTTCCTCCAGCCAAAGTTCCTCGAGCTGCAAACATTTACTACAGACATGTCTGCCTTGGATCACCTTGGCATCCATGAGTCTCTACATGCTGCAGCCTTGACACATCACCTGCCCTGCCATCCTTAACGTGTTTTAATTAAGTAATTAATTATATTGATATTAATTATATTATATTATTCACTTATTTATGGGGGGACTGAAAACAGCGCGAGAGGAGAGTCAGTCGGGAGAGTGAAAACAGCGCGAGAGGAGTGACAGTCTTACCTTCCAGGGGTGCGAGAGGAGTCGGACCTGCATGGCAGCGCCTTTCCTTAGCTGCTTGGTGAATTTGAAAAAAGTGTGAGAGTGACATGACAGGAAAGTCATGAGCTGATTGGTTCTTGAGCAGCTGCTGTTAGGGATTGTGTTTCAACTCCAGTAATTTTGAAAAGTGTAAATTTCGAATCAAGCACAGTAAGAATTAAGCAAGAATTGATAGACGCAGGACAGGGAGCTGATTTGTGAGTAAGGGTGAAGAATTTCTATTTTCTACTAATCTTCAGGGTATAGTTAATAGTACAAGAATAAGATTAAAGTAAGTTGAAGTAAGTAAATGTAACTAAAGTTAAAGTAAATAAAGTGATAGTTTAAGGTTAAGGCATGGCAGGAGAGCTCAGCCAAGCAGAATGCCCATCCTGTGGCATCTGGGAAGTCGTGAACACTTCTCGTGACCCAGACCAGCCCCACGTGCAGGAAGTGTCACTGGCTACACAAGCTGGAGCTCCGTGTTTTAGAGCTTGAGCAGTGTCTGGAGTCACTGAGCTGCCTCCATGAGGCAGAGAACTACATGGACAGCACGTTCAGAGAGGTGGTCACACCACAAGTTAGGGGAAAGCAGGCAGATAGAGAATGGGTGACCACCAGGCAGTCCAAGAGAAACAGGCAGGTAGTGCAGGAGCCCCCAGACGTCCCACTCACTAACCGGTTTTCCATTCTGGATATCGGTGAGGGTAATGGATCCTTGGAGGAGCGCAGCAAGAGCCAAGTCCGTGACTCCGCAGGTGGCCCAGCTGTACAGGAGGGGGGATGAAGAGAGGAAGGGCAGCACTGATAGGGGATTCTTTAGTTAGGGGAACAGACAGGCATTTCTGCAGCTGTCAACGTGACTCCTGGATGGTTTGTTGCCTCCCTGGTGCCTGGGTCAAGGATGTCACAGAACAGAAGGACATTCTTGTAGGGAAGGGTGAACAGCCAGAGGTCATGGTTCACATTGGTACTGACAATATAGGTAGGAAGGGGGATGTGGTCCTGCAATCGGAATTTAGGGAACTAAGTGGAAAATTAACAGGCAGGATATCTAACGTAGTAATCTCTGGATTACTCCCAGTGCCACGTGCCAGTGAGTACAGAAATAGAAAGATAAGGCAGATGAATGTGTGGCTGGAAAGATGGTGCAGGAGGGAGGGCTTTAGATTCCTGGGACACTGGGACTGGCTCTGGGGAAGGTGGCACCTGTACAAGCCAGACGGGCTGCACCTGAACAGAGCTGGGACTGAGTTCTTTGCGAGTCATTTTGTGAGTGCTGTTGGGGAGGGTTTAAACTAACTCAGCGGGGGTGTGGGAACTTGGAGAGAATATTAGAAAGTAAAACCAGGGTGTACAGAATGTTGGGAGAGGCAGATAGCACTAAAATAGAGAATAATAAGTTAATAGATGGAGTCGGAGTAAGGGAGCATTTAATAAAGTCTAAATCAGGGTTACACTGCATGTGTGTGAATGCACGGAGTATAGTTAATAAAATTGGGGAGTTACAGGCACAGATTGCCTTGTGGGATTATGATGTTGTGGCGATAACTGAGTCCTGGCTTAAGGAAGGGCAGATCTGGGTGTTAAATATTCCTGGTTACAAGGTGTTCAGGAAGGATAGGAAAGGGAAATAAGGAACAAAAACAGAAAATTCTGGAAAAGCTCAGCAGGTCTAAGAGCATCTGTGGAGAGAAATACAGAGTTAACGTTTGGAGTCCATATGACTCTTCCTCAGAGCTTTGAATCAGAATCGATTTGGCTAGAGTAAAGGAATAAGAAGGGTGAAATTACATTACTCGATGTAATGTACAGACCACCAGCCAACTGGAAGGATATAGAGGAACAAACCTGCAAGGAAATTACAGAGAGGTGTAAACATCATAGAGTAGTTATAATGAGGGACTTTAATTACCCGTATATAGATTAGGATAGTAGTGTAAGGGGCAGTGAGGGACTAGCATTCCTAGATTCCTAGGGAATTTCCTACAGGAGTATATGTCCAGTCCAATAAGAAGGGACCGTAAGACCATAAGACGTAGGAGCAGAAGTGGGCCATTCGGCCCCTTGAATCTGCTCTGCCATTCAATGAGATCTTGGCTGATCTGATGTTTCAGTGCAGAGGGATCTGGGTGTCCTCATGCATGAATCGCTGAAAGCTAGTCTGCAGGTACAGCAGGTAATACGGAAGGCAAATGGAATTTTGGCATTTATTGCTAAACGAATAGAGTATAAAAATAGGAAAGTGTTGATGTGTTGTTGCAACTGTACAAGGTATTGGTGAGACCGCACCTGGAGTACTGTGCACAGTTTTGGTCCCCTTACTTGAGGAAGGATGTAGTTGCATTGGAGGCGGTTCAGAGGAGGTTCACTAGATTGATTCCAAAGACACAGGGCTTGTCTTATGAGGAGAGATTGAGCAGTTTAGGCCTATACTCACTAGAGTTTAGAAGGATGAGAGGAGATCTAATTGAGGTATGTAAGATGCTAAAGGGGATAGACAAAGTAGACGTGGAGCAGATGTTCCCCCTTGTGGGGCATTCTAGAACAAGAGGCCATAGTTTTAGGCTAAGGGGTGGTAGATTTAAATCAGAGATGAGGAGGAATTACTTTTCTCAAAGGGTCATGAATCTGTGGAATTCACTACCTCAGAGTGCTGTGGATGCCGGGACGCTGAATAAATTTAAGGAGGAGATAGACAGATTTTTAATTAGTAATGGGTTGAAAGATTATGGGGAGAGGGCGGGAAATTGGAGTTGAGGCCAAAATGAGATCAGCCATGATTGTAATGAATGGTGGGGCAGGCTCGAGGGGCTGAATTGCCTACTCCTGCTCCTAGTTCTTATGTTCGAACATTCTAACTCATCTTTGCTGCCTTTTTCCCATAACCCTTGATTCCCTTACTGATTAAAAATCTGTCTATCTCAGCCTTGAATATATTTAACGACCCAGCCTCTACAGCCCTCTGTGGTAAAGAATTCCACAGATTGACTACCCTCTGAGAGAAGAAATTCCTCCTCATCTCTGTCTTAAATGCACGCCCCCTTACTCTGAGATTATGTCCTCTGGTCCTAGACCCTCCCACAAGGGGAAACAACCTCTCAGCATCTACCCTGTCAAGTCCCCTAAGAATCGTATGTTTCAATAAGGTCGCCTCTCATTCTTCTAAACTCCAATGAGTACAGGCCCAACCTACTCAACCTCTCCTGATAAGAAAATCCCTCCATATCCAGGATCAACCGAGTGAACCATCTCTGGACTGCCTCCAAAGCCAGGAGTCACTGATAGACCTGGTTTTTGGGAATGAGGTAGGCCAAGTAGATCAAGTGACAGTGGGCCACCTCAAAGAGGAGATGGTTTGGGCACAGTCAAGGTGTGTTCCCTCAAAATGGAAGGGTAGGACAAACAAACCCAGAGCTCCCTGGATGACAAAGGAAATAGAAATTAAGTTAAAGACACTTATGACAGGTGTCAGGTAGCAAACACAACTGAGATCCAAGCTGAATACAGAAGGTTCAGTGGGGATGTGAAAAAGCAAATACGAGAGGCAAAGAGGAATTATGAAAAAAGACTGGCAGCTAACATAAAAGGAAATCCTAAAGTATTTTGTAAGCACATCAATAGTAAAAGGGCGGTAAAAGGAGGAGCAGGGCTGATTAGGGAACAAAAAGCGGTTTTACCCATAGAGGCAAGAGGCACAGCTGAGGTGCTAAATGAATATTTTGCATCTGTCTTTACCAATGAGGTAGACACTGCCCAGGCCATGGTGACAGAGGAGGAAACTCAGTCACTAGCAGGGTTTAAAATTGATAAGGAGGATGTATTGGATAAGCTGTCGGTACTTAAAGTTTACAAGATACCAGAACCCGATGAAATGCATCCAAGGATATTGGAGGAAGTGAGAGTGGGAATTGCAGAAGCACTGGCAATAATCTTTCAATGTTCCCTGGATTCAGGGGAGGTGCCAGAGGATGGGAGAATTGCAAACATTACGCCCTTGTTCAAAAAAGGCTGTAAAGATCTGCCCTGCAATCACAGACCAATCAATTTAACTTTGGTGGTGGGGAAACTTCTAGAAACAATTATTTGGGATAGAATTAATAGTCACATGGAAAAATGTGGATTGGTTCGGAAGAGTCAGCATGGATTTGTTAAAGGAAGTTGTGTATAACTAACTATCTGGAGTTTTTTGAAGAGGTAACAGAGATGGTTGATGAGGGCAAGGCCTTTGATGTGGTGTATATGGACTTCCAAAAGGTGTTCAATACAGTGCCACACAACAGAATTGTGAGGAAAGTTATAGATCATGGAATAAAAGGGACAATAGCAACATGGATACAACATTGGCTGAGGGATAGGAAACAGAGATTAATGGTTAAAGGGTATTTTTCAGGCTGGAGGAAGGTTTGTAGTGGAGTTCCTCAGGGTTTGGTGTTGGGACTCTTGCTGTTCCTGATTTATATAAATGATCTAGACCTTGGATTACAGGGGACAATGTCAAAGTTTGCGGATGACACAAAATTTGGGAGAAATGTAAACTGTGAGGAGGACAAGGGTTTATGAGAATGGTTCCAGGGATGAGAAACTTCAGTTATGAGGAAAGATTGGAGAAGTTGGGACTGTTCTCCTTGGAGAGGAGAAGGCTGAGAGGAGACTTGATAGAAGTTTTCAAAATCATGAGGGGTCTGGACAGAGTAGATAGGGAGAAACTGTTCCCACTCGTAAACAGATCAAGAACCAGAAGGCACAGTTTTAAAGTGTTTTGCAAAAGCAGCAAATGCGAGGTGAGAAAAAACTTTTTCACACAGCGAGTAGTTAGGGTTTGGAATGTGCTGCCTGGAAGTGTGGTGGAGGCAGGTTCGATTGAGGCATTCAAGAGGGCATTGGATGATTATTTAAGTAGAAACAATGTGCAGGGTTACAGGGAGAAGGCAGGAGATTGGCACTAAATTCAAATGCTCAGAGAGCTGGTGCAGACATGATGGGCTGAATGGCTCCTTCTGCACTAACAGTTCTGTGATTCTGTGATTTTATATATTTTATTAACTTTACCACCAAGTTATACACTATTTTAAACCTTTGGAATAGAATAGACCTTAACCTCTTATAAGATACGAAACAGCTAGTTCCTTTCCCTGTAGTAGAGTAAGAACCAATTCCTACAGGTTAGAAAGAAAGGAAACTAACACCTTCTCCACCCAACTCCCCCACTCACCAAAATCTCAGGTTTTCACCCAGTTTCCTCAGTTGTATTCACTTGCCTTGGCTGCACTAAAGAACCTTGAATTTATAGCCATCTGAATTGGGGCTAGAGAAACCAAATTCAATCAGTTAGCTAATTAACAACTCAGCAAACTTTCCTGGAGAAAAGATCCCCAGCCTAATCAGCCTTTCCTAATAGTTATAACATCTTAGTTCAGGTATTATTGGTATTATCCATGTGAATCTTTTTAGCACATTCTCCAATGTCTCTATATCATTTTTATTAGATGAAAACAAGAACTGATTCTTCCATACAATTGTGCTCCCTTTTTACATGAAGACCCCTCACTACAGAAACTTGAGCCCAATATCTAGGCTGATACATTAGTGCGGTACTGAGGGAGTGTGGCACTGCCAGAGGAGGTGCTATCTTTAAGATAAGACATTGAACTAAAGCCCATTCTGCCCTCTTGGGTGGACTTAAAAGATCCCATGACTCTGTACTGCCTGTTGTCCTGACCATTAACCATTCCTTAGCTATCATCACAGTAAATACAGATTATCTAGTCATTTATCACATTATTATTTGTGGGAGCTTGCTGTGCATAAATTGGTTGCTGTATTTCCTACATTATAACAGTGACTACACATCAGAAGTACTCCGTTGGCTGTGAAGTGCTTTTGGAACATGCTGAGGGCATGAAAAGTGATATAGGAATGCGAGTACTTTCTTCTTATAAATGCAACTTGTTATTCATGGTGGTGAAGCATTCCTGAGAGAGGTACTTCAGCAAGACGTTGCTTGGGATTGTGTCTAAGTCAAAAAGTTAATGAGTAACAGTGTGATAGAAGCTTTCTACAGTTGAAAATGGTGCACGGCTTTTCGAGCTGTCAGTTAACACTGGCAATCCAAGAGCATGTTAACATCCTGCATCGTGGAGTTAAGACACACGTTTGCATAGATTATTTCTGACACAGTGAGATGCTTTTTCCAACTGGCTCAGACAGCTAATGTGCTAAATGGTGTCCTGGAGCTTTCCTCAAGCAAAGATTTGCTGGTGAGAAAACCAGATGCCACTTCTGCATCCCTATTAGTGACAACGTATTAAGTTGGACATGGGCAGTTGGCATATGGTAGGATCAGAACAATGTGATATAAAAAGAGCTAAAGTGAAGAGGCAAAATTGCACCAGGAATGAAACATTAGCAGAGCATTATTATTGAAACCATTCTCTTTATGTGATTAAGAAAATGCCATTGTAGACAGATAATTATAATAAATCATTAGGTCATCTGCTAATATTAAGTGGCAGGTTGAAATTCAAATGGGCTGCCCAGATTGCTAGCAAAGCACAGCGAGATACAGATTTAAAAAGTTGATTATTTTTAATATTCTTGACCTCTTGAGTGATTAATATTCCTAATGATTTTAAATTAAACCGCAACGTACACTGTACGTCCCATGGCTGCTATCCAACTGGATAAACAGATGAATGCACTGAGCCAACCAGCTGATGCTTCAATTTAAATGCTACAAGAGCGCTCTCTGCTGGATTTTAGAGAGTACTTTTGTCATCGCCATCATCAAGAAAATAAATATAAATTTATGTAAAATATAAATTTCGATTTGCAGATGTACATTAATGTTGCCATCCAACTCCAAGGATAATGAGTGGGCTTGTGTTAGTTCCACTATTATTCTCACACTTTAAGTTCCACAGGAGTTGAAAAGTAATGATAGTCGATTAACTAGAAATATCAATGAAGACAGTTATTAGAGTGTACATTTCAGTTTACATAAGATTACATGGGATATGCAGTACAGAAACAGGCCATTCAGCCCAACCAGTCCATACCAGTATCTATGCTCCACATGAGCCATTCTCCCATGTTTCCTCATTTAAATCTACCATCATAACCTTCTGTTCCCTTCTCCCTCATATGTTTGTCTAGCTTCCCCTTAAATGCATCTATAATATTTCCTTTAACCACTCCTTGTGGTAGCACGTTGGAGCCACAATAGACACTTACAGCACAGAAGGAGATCATTTCGCTCATTGTTTATGGGCTGGTTTTGCACTGGACCAAATTAATACTAATCCCACCGAGCTGCTCCCTCCCCAAAGCCTGGTACCTGCCTCTGCTTCGAATGTGTATTAAGAAATGTACTGGTCTCTGCTTAAAACTATTCCCTGTGGCATTCCTTATTTGAAATATCCTCTGCCAAAGAATTTTTTCCCACCGTCATACTGCAAGATGCTGGAGTGAGAATCTGCCACTGTTTAGTTCTATTCAAAAGTATTCTTCCAAGATTCCCTCATCTGTCTTCCCACAACCAAAATTGGCCAATTTTCCTCTTTTTATCCTTTAGCAAAACAAAGTGTCAATGAGAACTTGCCCTGTCTGCATCCCAATATCAGGAGACTCACACGTCATACACCATTTTTCACCTTCTTCCAGATACTAATCCTTTTCCCAAAGAACAATGGTCCTCTTGCGGTGAACTCTAATTTGCTGAATTCCTACAAGCAAGAACTGGACGTGTGTCTGGCTGGGGTAGGGACAACCTCTGATAAGACAGGTACTGTATGACACTAATCAGGACCAGAGTGACCTCCTGTAGGAGTTTTAATTTGCATAAATAGGTCAGAGATGAACTATCCAATTTTCTTTTTATTGAAATAGGCCTGGGTTTTGATTTTTTTTATGGCTCTCTTAGGCGATCAAATGATTTCACAGGAGTGGTGAGGGTACACATTGTGATGAACAAGGTATTGTAAAACTAGATGGGTCAGGTGGACTTCTATTGTTTGCATGTTCTCTTGTACAGCAAGCCTCACAGGGGGTGACATGTGCCCCTTATCCCCGATCAGATGTTATTATCATTGTGAAGGTGATTGAAGTGAAGCATTTTAATTCGTTGCAAACAGCCTTTAATCATTGCTAATCATATACTCATAAGACTGAGCACAATCTTCAAAAGAATTGTTCAAATGTATGTCAGCCGCTCGAAATTTGCTATAAATAGTATTTGTGATGGACTTATGCCAGCAGTGGCCTTTCAGTCTCAAATTCCTGACAATTTGGAGAGCAAAATTGTTAACATCCTGCTACATGTTGGAATGTCACTCATCGCTATCTGTCACATTTTCTTTCAATGCTGCCATTTTCTTGCCAATTGCAGACTAGGAATTAAATGCTGTATCGCTAGTTTGGCTTGTTAAGGTGTGATGAATCAATGTCACAGCTCCCAGGATAGTCTGTGCCTACAGGAACAGCTTTGCCAATCATCAGTTCTTCCAACTTATATGAAAATTGTGAATTCTATTTCATTTCCTCTCTCCAAATGGAGCTATAGTTTAATCTTAGCAGATGCCTTTATATACTTTCCAAGCATCATTTCCCAGCAACATTTTAAAATATTGTCTACCATCGACTGGCAAATCTAGTTGCTTATCGTTTCAGATTGTTTCAGGCCATTGATTGCCTATTAATTGGAAGTGGGAATGCCATCAGTGAGGTTGAATGTTTCCTTTTCTAACTCTGGATTCAGATACAATTTAAGAGGTGTCTCACATTCTGATTTGCCCTCCTGGTCAGCAGAGGTTGTTAATTGGTCCCAACTGTAATACAAAGGATTAACAGATGGGATATGCCAATGTATAACGTAGATGATGATGTACCACTGACACTAGTCAGTCAGACTCTCGAGAAAGATGTTGGAATCATGCCTAGGAAATACGGGTCTACTCTAACCTGTTTAGATATAGTACTAGTAACCAAGTGTTAAGTAGATACCAGAGTATATCTGTCGTCTGTCTAAGGCCAAGTCCCACTCCTAGAGTCCAAGACTGAAGGACCCAATTCCACAATATGGTGGCAGTGGTGGAGAGATCAATATAAAAAGCACATCAGTGTTATTGAAAGAATCACAGAGTGAAGAAATCTTTGAAAGCAGCTCAGAAACTTTGGGTGGCAGGAGGAGGCACACTGGATAGAGGTGATTGTACCTAGTGAGCGGTTCCTGTCCTTGTCCCACTCGTTTGATTGACTTGAGGACCCACAGAGAAGCCAACTGTGGGAGTTGTGGGAATGTCATTTTCTCCAGTACTGAGCAGTATCAGATCTTCCCGAAAAAGAGCCAAAACTTCAAGTTAGTTCTTTTCTTAATGCAGCAGGTCCAGTAGCAGATGGCGTTCTCCTGAGGTAGGGTGTGCAGGAGTCCACCGTGGATTTTGTTTTCATTATTAAAGCGTTTGATGCCTTTTTTGAATTCACCATGGAACCTCCTTATCGAGCAGGTGGTTCAGAGTGCAATGCAGCCCCATCTCCAGGCGCTATAATTTGAGGTGACTCCAAGGCTTCACATGACTCTGTTGACTTGCCCACAGCCACAACAAAGCCTGCCAAGTTACACAAAAGGGAACCAAAATGTTGTGGCACAAGAAACAAGCATAGATGCCAGCACTGCCCAGCAGGGGGCACAGAATGCTTCCAGTGTGGCGAAACTGGACATTTCTACAAATCCACTCATTTTAATCAAAGTCAAAGGCCAGAAGTATTTACAAAATACGTTCCTTCCAAGAAATGGAAAACCCAGAAAACGGCAACTCTGCAGAATTCTTAGAGGAAGTAGATAGTCTTAAACCAGACGATTAGTCAGCTGCAGTTCAAGGCTTCAATACTTATTTTGAAATTGATACCAGAATGGCCGTTAACATATTAGCAGATGACCTCAACTGGCTTCAGCCAGTGACCTTTGATCTATCGGATATCAAGTTACAAGGTTCGGGCAGCACAGTACATCCAATCAAAGGCAGGATTATTGTTCTCCTTCACTACAAGGGCTGACAAATCGTTGATTGTCTCTGTTCTTCGCAATCAGTATACATCCCTATTGAGTGACTAGCTTGAGATATTTTCAGAAATCCTGGATAAACCAGCTGATGTTCATTGTTTGAATGACTCACTGGGCGGAATCATCCCATATTTTCACTAAGTGTGATAGTAAGCAGGAAAAATCATTTTACCAGCCAGCTGCAATGGTGGATTCTCACACCCTATCGTTCCCAATTCCACCTCATTGATCACGCATTCCCAGGAATGTGGAGGCCCGTCATGATGTCCTTTACCCCCACTCTGGCCGCAGGATGGGCAGCAACACCACCAATCCAGCTGGGGAGGCAGTGGCAGCGATGGTCAGCGCCAATGCCCTGCAAAAGAGGACAGCAACCCAGTGCCACTAGAGGATGAATGATCTCCGTTCCTCCAGGGTAAGTCACTCTTCTCATCACTCTCAACCCACACACTCACAAACCCAGCACACACCCACAGGGCCCTCACTCACTGCCAGCTCAAGGGACATCACCATTCACTCTCTCACACTCACCATCATTATCCTCATCCTGTCCATTGGAATCACTCACCACCCACACAGGCCAGGCACCCTTACCATCTGTCCTGGCAGGCATCCTGCTTACACTCTCCCCATCTCTATTCATGCAGGACAAGCTGGCACACAACAAGAGAGAGAGGCTGCAGACTGGTGGAGGAATGCCTGAAATCTCATGGATTTTGAAAACAGAGTCATCCAGCTGGCCAGGGTCTGGACTGATTCCTGTGCTGACGGTGAGGTCAGCGCTGCTCTACCAAGGAGGATTCAGCAGTGCAACATCCATCAGACACCCATGCTGTGAGTGATGTGTCCTGTTTCCATTGCTATGCACTAATTATCTCCTCTTGCTCTCACAGGCACATCTGGGAAACAGCTGACAGAGTCCATGACCCAGGACCTCCAATCAAGCCCGGATGAAACCTCTGAAGAGGAATCTGAAGGCACCCTCCCTGAAGTCCCATCACAGCCTCACCCACACCCTCCACCAGCGCAGAGACACACACATCGGTGGGACCCAGCTTTAGAGTAGCCTCAGGGTCACAATCTGGTAAGCACATCGCACTGTCTGATCCACAGCAGGCGGGGGCAGGGACTTCCCAGGTCCCCGGCACTCGGAGGAGCTGCTGGAGACCAGAACGTTGCTGAGTCCGAGTCAGATGACGAGCCTCTGGACTCGGTCATGTCACAGTTGCTGCAGCTGCAAAGACAAACTCGGGAACATCAGGAAGGGATCTCCGCTGCACTCTTCAGATTGCAAGGCACGATGGAGGAGTCCGTCTGTCTTCAGGCTGAGGTGATAGCGTTGTCATGCCAACGCACCGAGGTCGACACTGGTAGGATGGCTGCTGCCATGGAGACCTTAGTCCAGGATGTTGCTCCTGCCCTGCTGCACGGGCTGAATTCCATCGCTGATGTCATATTTGACCTCCAGCAGTGTCAGTGCGAGAGGGGTGTGGGGCAGCTCGATCTCACCCCAGCTTCCCCTTCTCCTCAAGGAGTCAGCCAGGGACCCTCAGGCCCCCATAGGGAGGGGGATCAGCAGGTGCACACCCCGGGCCATCCACCCAGGGGACTCTGGGAGTGATGGGCCCATCCGAATCCCCTCTTCCTGTGACCCCCGCAGCTCCAGCTCCACAGGCCGAGGAGGGTGCAGCTGGCCCACAGCAGGACCCCAAAAACAGGCCGGGGCCCTCCTGGTCTCGGCCCTCCAGAGGACACCAAGATCATCACAGACAGGGCGTAGCAGTCAGCAGGCCGCCCCCACCTCTGCTGTGGATGTCCGGGGAGCACCAAGATGTAGCAACAGGGTTAGGAAGGTTAAGAAGATGTAGTTGCACAGCCTGGGCACGGGTGTTAATCACTTGTACATAATGTTCATTATTGTAAATAACTCCCAAGAATGTCTCCCTGCCTATGGCTCCTTGTTCTGATGAGCAGTGTTTGTGTCACTCAGATGTGAAACCTTTCTGCATAAGATAAAGGCAGGTGTCTCAGTCCAGGGCCCCTTCCCTGTGTCTGTGCAGCCTTCAGACCACAGTGATGGTCCAGCCTCACACTCCCTGGACACATTACTGATGCCCGCACCTCGATTGTGCTGGTCATTGCTGCCAGAATGTAGTGGGCAGGCGTCACAGAGTTCCCTCATTCTCTCTGTGTGCTCTCAGCATCTTTAAGGTGGGGCTGGCCCCCATCTCTTCAGCATCTGTGACCAGTGACACTGTGCACCAGCTCCTGAAGGGGTCAGGTATTGAAGGCTGACAAAGGATCAGATGCATTTAAAGTTTCCCAATTAATTTAATTTTGTAAGAAACCTAAAAGACTTGGTGATCTTATTACTACTGAATTCAATCATGTTTCTTGAAATTTATACAAATTGCAAAATAAATTGTGTCACTTGTTTCAAGTTGCCATCTAGGATTTGAGCAGCTCAGCATTTACCATCGGCTGTGCCATAACAATCAATTATTAAAGACACGTTTAGCACATTTGTGTAAATTCCTTTGCTATTTCAGGGAAACCACTAGCCTGTTTAAAATGATTGGACTAAAGCCCCAATAGAAACATTTCACAAACTGCATAATGTCATTTCCAGGCTGTGATTCAGAGTTATACAGAGCAGCCAGACCCACATCAGAATGTGAAGTGCAAAATCAGTCTGGTAGTTAACACGGTAACTATTTTGATTGAAAATAAAGTGTTCCTCAAAATAACCTGACCTCTGAAAAAATATAATCAACAGTTTCTTTCCAGTTAATTGTTTCATCAGTAGTGCAAAATATGTTGCTAACTTGTGGAGATATTTTTGATTATCTTCCATAGCTGGACTACAATAAATGCTTTTAATAAAGGCCAACTCAAAGATTCTAATCACTACAGGAAGTTTAAGGATTTATAGGGGTGAAACTTGTCTCTGACTGCAGTCAATGGCGTAGGAAATAGGCTATTTGTAAACAGGGGTTGACTCATTATCGGCAGCTTTGTGCAATGCCAAAGGCCAAATTCATCCCTTGACTCGACCTATTCCACAATTGCGGTTCACACAATTCCAGCTTGTTATGAATGTGTGCTCCCTGCATGGAAAACTGGAGGCTTCAACACCCATTTCGCAACTGAAACAGGAGAGCAATACCATTTCCAGGTCAATATTTTGGCTTACAATGGTCTCGTGGGCTAGTTAATGAAGAGGACATTGTATTTCTGGATCAAGGCCCCAGTAGGAGTCAGCATCTCCAGGGCAGATCAGGAAAAAATAGGAGAAGAAATATGTGAGGAATTAAATAAATTAGGCAACATGAGTTTCTAATTGATGCTTTGTCCTGAAAGCTTGCGCAAGCTTAGAAAAGCTGAAGGCTAAATTTCCATCCTGTCTTAATCAACTATACTGATAAATGATTCATTCGGAAGTAGAAAGGGTGTTTTTTATTAAAGAAATGATGAACATGCAACACTGAGTGAACTAAATTAGGACAGAATTACCCTACAGATATTATACCAAGAAAATATGCACAAATTAAAGGCCAGAACAGTTTGATCTTACTAAGGGACATCAAAAATTAAACTCAGTTGAGGGAAAGTACAGGTTGAAGTTGCCTTGTCTGCAGTAACATTAAAATAAAGTTATTGGTATGAATTTTTTGCGTTAATCCTACTTGATTTAGATATATTGATAAGTATTAGCTTTGGTTTGGTGGTAGCATTCACCTTTAAATGTAAAGGTCATGTGCTCAAGTCCCACTCCAAAACTGGAGCACATAAAGATCACACACAATATACACCCATCAGACACTATCATACACCATCAAGCATCATCATGCACCATACAACATCATACACCCATCATAGACTATCATACACCATCAAGAACCATCAAGCACCCATCATACACCCACCATACAACATCATACACAACCATATGCCCATCATACACCCATCATACACACACCATACAACATCATACACAACCATATGCCCATCATACACCCATCATACACACACCTTACAACATCATACACAACCATACGCCCATCATACGCCCATCATACATCTTATTTGTTCACTAGCCCATCATATTTTCCTTCAATTGTTTTTAGTTGTTATTGGGAATGTGGGCAACTATTCCATGGGCACATTTGTTGCCTTGGAAAGATGGTGGTGGTCTGCCTTCTTGAACTACTGCAATCCTCCTGATGCTGATTCTCCCATAACATCAATAGACAGTGAATTTGAAGATTGTTAAACAGATTTCACCCTCACAGGTTTCACTCTGTTTCAGGGGCTTTGCCTTTTCTTCCTCTCTTTCTGCAGTTTCCATCATTACCTGAGCTTTCAATCTGATCCTTTATGGAACTCACACATCACATACCTCCTGAGCCCCACTGCACCTTGGTCGCTTGTTGTGCTTTGTGCAATTGACACTCACAGCACACAAAATCATCTTAGCCACATCTCTCCTGCTTCATTCCCATTAGCCCATGCTGCCAAGTTAAAATCAGTGTGCTGGAGAAGACAAATGAGACAATGCAGTAACTCAGCATCCCGTCAGCAGCCTTTCTCCTCAAAAGAAAGTACTTGTTGGGCCTTAAAATGGAGAATCTAACTTTATTGCCACTAACAGCTATTGGTTATCTTTGCACAACAGCCAAAGCCACCAGAACCCCTGTTAAAGACGATAATCTTGGCTCTTTCAGTCATGATGTTTATGTTACAGGATTGTCTCCAATGTTGTTCTCATTAAGTAAATTGGATGGCAGAAAGATTGGCTTAAAGAACCATCATGCTCTCTCCTTGGGCATTATGTGCATCATCCAGTTGCTGTGTCATACTTTGTTGATTGAGAACACAGTAATTAACATCAATTGATCTGTAATCAGTGGATAAAAGCAGACTGAGGAGCAAAATCTTTAAAATGCTGATGGCAATGGGTAATTTGAAAGTGGAGTAACTTATTTAAATTAAAGCATGATTACCGAGCCAGATTAAATAGATACAAAATCTGCAGTTCCCTTCCAGTAACATTAGCGATTGGGAGCAATTACTTCCCTCCACATTCTAATAGGTAAAGGGTACATGATCGATTACTCCATGGCGCTCCATAGCTCCAGTCCTTTTAAGAATTACAGGGGCATGTGAAATAAAGTTTGATTAAAGTAGGTTTTAACTCTGAGAGAAAAGTGAAATACTGCAGATACTGGAAATCTGAAATCAAAACAGAAACTGTTGAAAATTCCTAGCAAGCCTGGCATCATCTGTGGAGAGAGAAACAGAGATTTCGGGTCTGCGACCTTTCATTAGAAGACCAGGATGATGAAACGTCACAGACCTGAAATGTTAGCGATGTAACCAAGAGGGGTTTTACACGGCACGTCCACATTTACAGTTGGCGGACGGGCCAATCTCCCAGGCGGCTTTCACACTTCTGCTCAAACCTCGATCCAGGGAGGGATGAAATCTCCGTGGGGAAATAAAATATAAAGAGATATCTGGGGACTGGTTTTTTTTTTTATGAGGTTTGCTGTCAGCTGCTTGATTGTTGCTGCATGGATGTGTCTTGCAGCATTTTTTTTTGTCGTGTCCTTTAGTCTGTGGATGTCTGCAGCTGTCTTCAGGGAACGCACTCGAAACGCTCACCCCCACCCTCGGTCAGGCCAGTGTCCGTCCTCTTCCCCACACCACCCCCCACCCCCCCCTCCCCCCCGCCCCGACCTCTTCACTCAGGCAGCGCTGAGCATTTCAGCGCACGTTTCAAGCTGGATGACCCTTAATTTTCCAGCCAGCGTGAAATCGTGGTCGGTGACCCATTTCCCATCCACTCCTGGGCCAGCCAATCGCACGTGCTCAACAACTAAAAAATTCAGGCCGTTAACTTTGTCCCTCTCTCCACAGATGCTGCCTGACCTGCTGAGTGCTTCCAGCATTTTCTGTTTTAATTTATGATTTTGAGAGTTTGCTCCTGCCTGTTTGCAGTTTCCCTGCCTGCCCTCAAATAACCTCAAGTATGTTTTCCATCAAATGTACATTTTTCGAAAACTGAAGGAATCGTAAAGACTTGAATTTTTATCATGTCTCATAAAAATGAATTGTTACTGAATGCGGTGAAAGTAAAATGCTTATACACATGTCACACTTCAAATTACAGGGAGACTGGAGAAAAGAGAGAATTCTACTCAGGTTAGATTTCTCCACATCATCTCACAATAAAATGATTACAGATTTCAAAAAGTTGAAAGTAACTTTGACATTTAAACAAATGAGCCAACATCAAAGAAGAGTTTTCCATAGGTATGTCTGACCTGCTGGGCATTTCCAGCATTTTCTGTTCTGGCAGTAGGTTCCTGTTATACTAACCAGTTTCTAGTTCATTATCAGCTTTCTTCTAGGGATATGAAGCTGAATTATTTAGCATGTTCAAAAAGATGCAATCTGCCAAATCTCCAGCAGTACTTAAATGTAACTCAGGCATATTTCCAAAGTGAAATACGACTCCCCTAAAACTAAGGTTCCCAATGTACTTGTAAGTGTGAAACAGCATTGCACTAAATAGCCTGAAATGGATGATATTGATCACATTTCAACAATAACTTTCACTTATACAGTAGTCTTGAACATAATAAAATGTCCCAAGGTACATCACAGGAGCAGTTATCAAACTAAAATTGACACCAGACCATATAAGGAGACTTCAGGACAGGTGGATTTGATCAAAGAGGTAGGTTTTAATGAATGTTTTATGGAAGGAAGGAGAGATGGAGCAATGGAGAGGTCCTGAGAGGGAATTCCAGAGCTTAGGGCCCAAGCAGCCGAAGGCACAGCCACCAGTGGTGGATTGCTTAAGAGTCCAGAATCAGAGGAATGTAGATACAGGAGGTTATATAAATAAGGAGGGCGAGGCCATGGAGAGATTTGAAAACAAAGATGAGAATTTTAATATTGAGGCGTTACCAGACTGGGAGCATACAAACATACAAATTAGAAGCAGGAGTGAGGCCACTCAGCCCTTTGAGCCTGCTCCACCATTCAATAAGATCAAGGTTGATCTCATTTTAACCTCAGTTTCACATTCTTGCCTACCCCCAATAGCTTTTCACCCCTTTGCTTATCAAGAATTGATCTACCTTTCCCTTAAAAATATTCAAAGACTCTGTCTCAACCATATTTTGCCAAAGAAAATTCCAAATACTCACAACCCTCTGTGGGGAAAAAAAAATCCCTCATCTCTGTCATAAACAGGCAACCCCTTACTTTTAAACAATGACCCCTACTTCTAGATTCTCCCACAAGAGGAATCACAGAATCAAAGAATCTTTACAGTGCAGAAGGAGGACATTCAGCCCACCGAGTATGCAGTGGCTCTCTGAAAGAGCATTCCACCTAATCCACTCCCCTGCCTTATCCCCATAACCTTGCACATTCCCTCTTTTCAAACAGCAATCCAATTCTCTTTTGAATACCTCGATCGAACCTGCCTCCACCACCCTCTCAGGAAGTTGGTTTCAGAGCCTAACCATTCTCTGGGTTAAAAAAATTTTCCTCACATCATATTTATTCCTTTTGCCAATTATTTTGAATCTGTGCCCTTTAGTTCTTGATGCTCGCTTGAGTGGGAACAGTTGCTCACTGTTTACCCTGTCCATACCCCTCAGGATTTTGAAAACCCCTATCAAGTCTCCTCTCAACCTTCTTTTCTCCAAGGAAAACAGGCTCAACATCTCATATCTACATCTCCTAATCCCTGGAAACATTCTTGTGATTCTCCTCTGTAATCTCCCCAATGCTGTCACATCCTTCCTCAAGTATGGTGCTCAGAACTGGGCACAGTACTCCAGATGAGGCCTAACTAGTATCTTATACAAGTTCAACATGTTCTCCTTATTCTTGTACTCAATGTCCCTATTAATAAAGCCTAAGATACTATATGCTTTATTAACTACTCTCTCAACTTGCCCTATCATCTTCAATGACCTATGTACATATATACTGAGGTTCCTATGTCCCTGCATTTCCTTTAGAGTATCTCCCTTTATTTTATACTGTCTCACCATATCTTTGCTGCCAAAATGAATCACCTCACACTTCTCTGCATTGAACTTCAGCTGCCACTTGTCTGCCCAATCCACCAACATGTCTATGTCCCTTTGGAGTTAAAAACTATCCTCACCACAGTTGACAACATTTCCAGTCTTCGTATCATTTGCAAATTTTGAAATCATGTCCTGAAAACCATGGTCTAGGTCATTAATATATATCAAGAAGAGCAAGGGTCCCAACACAGACCCTTGGGGAACTCCTCTACAGACCTTCCTCCAATCTGGAAAAACAACCATTTATCACTACTCTCTGTTTCCTGTCACTCAACCAATTTCTTATCCAAGGGCCGACTTTCCCTTTCACTCCATGACCTAGAATGTTGCTCACAAGTCTGTTGTGTGGCACTGTATCAAATGCCTTTTGAAAATCCATAAACACCTTATCAACCTCCCCTGTTACCTCCTCAAAAAACTCCAGTAAGTTAATTAAACATAATTTTCCCTTCATGAATCCATGCTGGCTTTCCTAAATTATCCTGCACTATTGATTTTATCCCAAACTATGGTTTCCAGAAGTTTTCCTACCACTGAGGTCAAACTGACTGGTCTGTAGTGGCCAGCTTTATCCTTTTTGAACAAGGGTGTAACATTCATAGTTCTCCAGTCCTCTGGCACCTTCCCCGTGTCTAAGGAAGGCTGGAAGATTATCACTAGTGGCTCTACAATTTCCACTGTCACTTCCGTCAGTACCCTTGGATGCATCTCCTCCGGTCCTGGTACCTTATCTATTTTAAGTAAAGATATCCTTTCTAACACCTCCTCCTTCTCAATTGTAAATTTTTCTAGTGAACCAGTTACCTCCTCTCTCATCTCAGCCTGAGTAGCATCTTCTTCCTTTGTAAAGACAGGTGCAAGATATTTGCTTAATACCTCTGCTAATTCTCCAGCTTCCATATACAAGTCCCCTTTTTTGTCCCTAATCAGCCCTTATCTTCCTTTTACCACTGTTGTAGGGTGGCTGAGTTGTACTACTAGTGATAAAGTTGATCTGCAGATACTTCTTGAGTGGAAACATTAAGCTTATTTACAATATACTCAGCAGCAACTACACGTGTGCTTTCAACTCCAACTCTATCGCTACACTGACTACTGAGGTAGCCCACACTACTCTCCTATTGGTTACTACTGATCATGTAAAGAACATATCTTTTTATTTCTGTTAGACTGTGGATTAAAATTACAATGGCTGCAGTTTGAAAGGTATGTCTATTGGAATAGCATGAGGGATATATATAATGTTGCTGTCCTGGAACAGAGCATGCCATGAAAGACAGGATGGTGCCAAGGAGGAGTCTGGTCTAATGGGGATCTGCCTGGCAATGACATTTTAACTGGCTTCTGACCAGGTGACCAGATCTTGTATGAGAGCAGTGCAGCAGAATAGCTCCTAGCCTAGTACTTCTGGTAGTCTGTGAATGGCAAAACTCTGACATAGTTTCTCAATTGTAGCAGCGGACATTGGTGACTTCACCTCATATACATCCAACCATTTTGAATGGGCATCAGTATTGAGCAGAAACCTTGTTCCCAGGAAAGGTCCATGTAGACAATGTGTAACCACACCCAGGGTTAACCTGGGCACTCCCATGGGTGTAATGGAGCTGTCACTAGCAACTTTTGCAGTTGCTGACATTGCACACAGTGCTTTAATAAACTCACTATTTCACCATCCATCCCAAGCCACCATAGACAGCTGTGTGCTATGGTCTTCGTTCGGGAAATTCCTGGGTGTGTAGTTCAAATAACAGTGGCTCCCTTCCCTTTGGAGGAACTATCACTCATGCTCCCCACAATAAGATGCCAGCCTGGCTGGTTATCTCATGTCTTCTGTTGAAGTACAGGTTTCATTTAATCAGGTAGGCACACTGGTGATGAATCATGTAGCTTTGATCTTGTACTTGAGATAGGATTGGGTCCCGACTTGTCCAGTCTCTGATCTGTCGAGCACATAGCGGCGAGGAATCTAATAAATTTAACAGTAAAGCAAGTTCCTGTGGAACTGGGACGTGCTCATCCTTTTCTTATAAAGGCAAACGACTAAGGCCATCAGCGTTTGCGATTTGATTTCCAGGCCTATTAATGAAAGTGAATTTGTAAGCTGCCAGAATTAAAGCCCATTGTTGTATTCTTGCTGAGGCTATCGGTGGTATAGCCTTGTCCTCACCAAACAATCCTAGCATTGGTTTGTGGTCTGAAACAATTGTAAAATGGTGGCCATGTACGTACTGGTGAAATTTCTTGACACTAAAGTTGATGGCCTTTTTCTGTCTGCAAATATCCCTTTTCCACTGTGGTGAGCGTTCTTGATACGCTACCTATTGGCCGTTCCATGCTGTCGTCCATCCGATGAGAGAGCACAGCTCCCACTCCGTAGGGAGATGTGTCATATATCAACACCAATTCTTCTGTCTGGTAATGATGCACTAATAGATTGGATGAGTGCAAAAATTGTTTCACCTTTATGAAATCTTCTTTCTGGGGCGCCTCCTGTGACTAACGTTGGTTCTTTTTTGAGTAGAGAATGCAGGGAGGCCAGCACTGTAGACAAATTGGGTAAGAACCGCCCATAATAGTTAATAATTCCTTGGAATGATTTGAGCTCTGAGGCATTCTTTGGCGCAGCTGCCTCTCTTATGGTTCTCACTTTCTCTTCAACCAGGTGGAGGCGCTGTGAATCTACCCAGTGACCCAAATCGATTACCTCCCTCAATTGGAACATGCACTTTCCTTTTTTCTAGTGCAGACTTTAATCTCAGCCTTCTTCTTGACTTCACTATTGACCAGACTTCTCTCAGATGGAAGCTCAACTTGTCTGAACTCAGTGACTGAACCTCCCAAAATGTAATTATCTGTCTGCTTCTTAGAAAATTCTGTGGCTTTTGCTTCCAAAGCCTCTTTAGCTTCATTTAGCTGATTCTTCAGCTCCTCCATCTCTTTTTTGTATTTGTTTGCTGCCTCCTGGAAAATGGAACATTGTTGTGTCTTCTCTGCCAACTCATTCTTCAGTTTGTTCAGAGAGGTGCTGAATTCTTTCTGTTTCTCTTCGTACTTTTCCAGAGGTACAAACATTGGCTTGAGGGAATCTTGTAGTGTGTGAAGGTCTTTCAGCAGGTTTTTTTACCCCTGTGAAGGTTGCTCACCTCATCTCGAGCTCTGTCATCAAGCAGGGTCTCTTCAAGTTCCTTCAACTGTTCTTCCAGGTTTTGGCTTAAGACAGCCTGCATTTCTTCAGGTTGTTGAGTCCTTACACACTCCTTTTTCTAAACAGCAACGCTTCCAGCTTCCTTTGAGAATCTCAGTGGCCAATCAAGGTTGACTTCCCTTAGCCAATTTCGCCCTCAAAGGCTTGGTCCTCTGTCTCTCAATGCTAACACTGGTAGCTTTGCCAATTGGCTTCCATAATGGACAGTTACTCTGCTTATGTCTTACATGAATGTCTTCACCCGTATATGTTTTGAGCTTGGCAGCTGTTTCTTCTAAACTTAATTGATGTTCATCATTATTCAAATATCTGAAGGTATGTTCCCCAGTTACTGTAGTGGAAGCTCCTGTATCCACTTCCATTCTAACAGGTTTGCCATTTACTTTCACTATGACAAATATTGGTTCTGTCTTTCCAACTTTCAGATTAAACAATGAGTAAATGTCTGAATTTGTTGTTTCAGCCTCTTTGACATTGTAGATTTTATTGGGCTTCTTCTTTTGTTTACAAGCCTGTTTGAGTCTTTCCTTGCGCTGCCTCATCGTATGTCCATTTCTGTGACAATAATAACATTCAATTTTTTTAAACTGCCAATCGCTAATAGAATGCTTGTTTCCACTTCTATTAAAATTATTCTTTGATTTCGTTGCTAAGTTATTTTTCTTTATCCTTTGGCTATTGTGGGCTGCTTCCTGCTTCTCGGCAGAATCTCACTTTTTCACACCTCTTTCAGCTGAGGTTTCCCACCCGATGTGGAGGACAGTGCCATTTTGCGCACCTTGTATTGCTTTTGAAAATCTTACAGCACTTTCCAAAGCCAGCGCTATCTCTAGTGCCTTATTGAAATCCAGATTCACTTTGGACAATAATCTTTTCTGAATAAAGTCCTCTTTCACACCACCAGACACTAAACAATCTCTGACCATGTTGTTCAGAGTCATAACGAACTTGCAATGTTCCATTAACTGCTTCAAATTTGCCTCGTAGCATGCAATTGTCTTACCTGGGGCTCTATTTCATGAGCTACACCTGAACCTCTGCATCGTGAATGAGGGCTTGGGTTGAAAGTGACCCTGCACGAGGTCCACCAATTCATCAAAATTCATCAAACCTGGGGCATCAAACTTCAAATCAGAATGTAGGTTTTGCTCCCACATGTACTCAAGAGGATTGCTCGCCTCTTCTCCTCCCCCATAATCTAGTTCACTTGAAAAAAGAACATGAGGCATTCAAAGTATTGAGAACAATCATCTGTGGCTGATTCAAAAGAATCAGTTCTCCCAAATTGTGACATTTTGAGAGGGGATAACTTGTTCAATTCTAATGGACCTTTCTACTTACTATCACTGGACAAGGTACAATGCCAATTTCTTTCTAACTTGATTTCTTCTGTTCACTCCTGTTTTATCCTCATCACCAGTTTATTGTAGGGTGGCCAAGTTGTACTATTAGTGATAGAGTTGACCTACAGACACTTCTTGGGTGGAAACATTAAGTTTATTTACAATTTATTCAGCAGCAACTATGTACATGCTTTCAAATCTAACTCTATCTCTATGCTGACTGCTGAGATAGCCCGTGCTACTCTCGTATTGGTTACTACAGATCATGTGATCTCTCCTAACAAATATTATTCTTAAAGGTACACTACACACTAAATAAAACCATAATTACTACAACCACCCTTTTATTATTTACATGCTTATGGAAGACCTTGGGATTACCTTTTAAGTTCACTGCCAGCTTCTTTTCATGTTCTCTCCTTCCTTTTCTTAGTAGTTTCCTCACTTCCCCTATGGTCTTTCTATATTCAGCCTGATTTTCAATTGTATTTTCTACCTGACATCTGTCATAGGCGCATTTCTCCCTTTTCATCTTTACCTCTATCTCTCCCGTCATCCTGAGCACTCTGGATTTATTTGTCCTAACTTTCCCCTACAAGGGAATATACTTTGATTGTCTGCAATACTTTTTCTTTGAAGGTGGCCCATTGTTCAGCCACCATCTTTTCTGCCAACATTTGATTTCAACTCACTCAACTCCAATGCATTCTCATCCCATCGAAGTTGGCTTTCTCCCAATTAATTATCCCTGCTCTGGATTATTCCCTGTCATTTTCCATGATTAACCTAAACCTTACGATACAATGGTCACTGTCCTCTAGAGACTCTCCCAATGATATATGATACACCTGAGCCAACTCATTCTCCAGAACCAGGCCCAACAGTGCATGTCCTCTCATTGGACTGGAAACATACTGCTGTAGAAAATTATCTCAAACGCATTCCAGGAATTCTCACCCCTCTTGTCCCTTTGAACTATTCATATCCCAATCTATATTTGGATAAATGAAGTCCCCCGTTATGATTACTCTATAACTTTTGCAAATCTCCATAATTTCTTTGCAAATTTGTTTCTCCACATCCCTTCCACTAGTTGGTTGTCTATATACTACACTGATCAATGTTATTGCATCTTTCCCATTCCTTACCTCTAGCCAGGGAGATTCTGTCCTTGACCCCTCTGGAACCTCCTCTCTCTCCAGTACAGTAATGCCACCTTTAATCAATGGCCTGAATTTTTCCCTTGGCGGGTGTGTGCAATTGGTTGGGAAACAGGCCCCAGACTGCAATTGGCCCATGACCGGGATTTCACACTAGCTGGCCAATAAAGGCCCACCCAGCATGAAACATGTCTTCCAATGGTTGGGGTGGGCTGGGGGCCTGTCCAGCCTCAGGTCCAATAGCAACCTGGCAGGCAGTTTAAAATCGGCAGGGGCAGCTCCCTGAAGGCTGCCAGGGGAGAGTCTCTCTCCATTCTGGAGACTGGAACAATGGCCTCAACAGTGGCTGGGGATGTCAGGGAGGAGGGCAAGATGGATAGGCACTCGGCCCCCATTTCTCAGACGAGTGCCTCACGGTCCTCACGGAGGAGGTGGGTGCCGGGCGGGACACCCTCATTCCCAGGGATGGCAGGAGAGGTCACCGCATAAGACCAAAATAACTTGGGAGGAAGTGGCAGCCGAGGTCAGCAGCCACGATGTCATGAGGCGCACAATGGTGCAGTGCCGCAAAAGGTTCAATGACCTGCTGTGCTCAGCAAGGGTGAATACTGTGTTGGCAATGGATCAGTGTGGAGAAGTGTTAAGGGCTGGCCACCCCCCCCATTGGAGCTCAGGGGTGTTAGAGTCTGAGCGCCAACTGTCAATGATGCCAGAGATGACCAAGGGGTGAGCCCTTGGTTTCTTGCCCTGAGTGCATTGCAACTTGAGGGCCATGACTTGGATGTGCCCTGCAAGTTGTTCCTCAGATGAGGTTGGCCAGACTGCAATGGTGCGGCAGGGCCCAAGAGTGGACTAATCAATGCTCCTCTGTCCTTTCAGGAGAAGAGGCACCATAACAACATACAGAGGTCAAGCACAAGTGGAGACCCCCAAACCTCCTAATCATGATGAGGTTTGAAATGGAAGCTTTGGAGCTGGAGATCCACCACCCACCTCATTCAGCTGGTTGTGGAGAAGCAGGGGTCTCTGACGAAGGTAAGTGTGCAGCGCACAGAGGTGAGAGTTTCAGATTGTGCAACCATTCTTCTGTAGTCTCATCATTGATGGGAGATTCAGAACTGGAGTCCCCATTGATTATTGAAGGGTGATTGTACCAGGTCACCATTATCTCACCAGGGTGCCTGGTATGCACAGTGACAGTGTGATGACTTAAACTCATGATGTGTCGTTGTTCTTCCTTAGGTTCGTTTGCAGGATCCTGAAGAGCCACCCTTGATGCCAGAGGATCGCTGGGCTTCACACCCGCTCCCTGAACCAGGCAGCAGCGCAGATACTGGCACTGCGTTGGGCGTTAGATTGCTGACTAGAATGTCGGTGCACAGTGGTGAGGACACTTCACACTCGCGTGAGGTGCAGGTAGAGACAGAGAGTGCCCAGGGCGCCGGCAGTCAGGGGACTGCTGGAGACCAGGGCAATGCTGAGTCAAAGGCCCATAATGAGCCTCTGCAGTTGTCCATTAGGTGGCAGATGCTGGATGTCCAGTGGGATATGTGGGAAGGTCTGGCAGAGATCCATGAGGGTCTGTTGTCATGGTCTCTGTTGTAGAGGAATCCAATTTGAACTTTGGGTTCAAATGAAAGGGTCATTTCAGACATCCCGAATGGAGTCGGCAGCCCTGGCATGAGGTGGAAGCAGATGTTTAGTAGCCCAGCTGAAGGAGAGTTGGATCAAGGCATCCCTGGTGTCCCTGCCTCCCTGAAGGATCCAGAAGTCTACCTCCACACCCTCACTGTTCTCCTCACCATGCTCCTTTTCTGACTCACTACTGGATTCATCCTCTGCAGCCTGTGGGGATGCATCAAGAGCCTCCTACTCCAGTGGGTCACTCCTTGCCAGTGCCAGATTGTGGAGAGAGCAGCATGTAACCACTGTCAGTGATACCCACTCTGGAGGGTATTGTAATCTCCCCCTGAATGGTGCAGGCATCAGAATCGCATCTTGAGAAGACCTATGGTCCTCTCTACCACCGCTCTTGTGGAGGTGTGACTCGTATTGTGACACTGCTCTGCCTCTGTTCTTGGGTGGTGGAGAGGTGTCATGACCCACCTTCTGAGGGGATAGCCCTTGTCACCCAGCAGCCATCCATCCAGCCGGGCTGGAGCACTGAAGAGACCGGCACCTGGGAGTGTCTGAGGATGTAGGCGTCATGGGAGCTGCCTGGGTACCTTGCACAGACTTGTAGAATCAGCATCCTGTGGTCACACACTATCTGCACGTTCATGGAGTGGAAGCCCTTCCTGTTGGCGAAGGCACCCGGCTGACCCACTGGTGCCTTGATGGCCACATGTGTACAGTCTATAGCACCCTGGACACAGGGGAAGCCAGCAATGGGCGTGAAGCCTCTGGCTCACTCAGCCTGATTGGCCTCGCCTGTAAGGTAAAGAATAAAGATCATTACCCACCTGAACAGAGCTTCTATCACCAGTTTGGTGCAACTGTGGACACCTGATTGGGAGACTCCACACAGATCCCCCACTGACCCCTGGAAAGAGCCAGAGGCATAGAAGTTGAGGGTCACTGTGACCTTCAGAGCCACTGGCATGGGGTGTCCACCCACACAGTCAGAGCTAATCTTAGGCCAAATTATCTGACAAAAGGTGGTCTTGGTCAGCATTGCACCTCAGACATATTGAGGTAGCTGCATCGCCAGCTGTAAACCCTGGCAGCAGGATAGTGGTGTCTTCTGCAGTCCCTTCTGCCTTGGACTACCTGCTGGCCCTACGCCCCTTGTGCCTGCGCCTCCCCTCCCGCAGGTCCCTCCCCTGGAATCTGCACTGGGACACCTGGCCTCCTCTCCCTTCTGTCCCTCTCTTCCTCCTCAGAGGAGGTGCCTCCAGCAGAGACCACAATCCCCATTCCCAGGGTAAGGGAAGGCTGTCTGATACCTGGAAGGGTCCACATGGTTTGAATCCTCCGGGAGCCTTGGAGACACCAATGAATCCTGAAATGAAGCCTGGAAATGCTAAGACTGAAGCTCAGAACAGAGATGAGGCTGTCATGTTCAAATAAGCAACCAGCAGCAAACTATCCCCTAAACTCCTCACTACTCACTACTCACACTGGCAATGCTGCTGACCTTTTTATCCCACCCTTGGATGTGGTTAAGCAAAAAGTGGGGTGTCCATCTGTCCGTTTTGCCAGTGCAACAAACGTGCAATTGCACGGGCAATGTAAAATCGGGATCAGCTGCCTTTTTAGTGACCTTAAGTGGCCTTTTAATTGATGGTGGGTGCAGCCCCCACACCCACGTGGGCTTGCCGACCTGAAGATTGCACGCATGTGGTTTGACGTTGGACACTCGCCCAACGTCTTCTCGCGCAGTTTCATGTCTGATCATAAAATTCTGCCCAACATCGCCACTTTTGTCCACCTTTTTCTGCCTTTCCTGTCTCTCCTAAACACCTTGTACCCAGGGATATTCAACACCCAGTCCTGCCCGTCTTTGAGCCAGGTCTCTGTTATATCAATAATATCATAATTCCATGTCAACCTGCAGTTCACCAATCTTATTAATCACACTCCGTGCATTCACACACATGCACATTAACCCTGATTTAGGCCTTTTTACTTTCCTCCTTACTCTGACCCCATCTAATGACTTACTGTTGCCTACTCTAATTCTATCAAACTCTCCAAGTATTCTATCTACCCTGATGCAATTCTCTGATATAACCTCGTTATCCGCTAATACTGTTAGGGGGGATTATAGGGGTACAATAAGAACTTATTGAAAGGGAATGAATTACTTAAAATCTCTAAACACATTAACAGTTACAGGTTACCAGATGAACCTTGCACAGCCTTAGGGCCTGCAAACAACAGAAAGGCCTTGGAGCCAGACTGTAATCAGAGGATAGCAATAACAACTAAGATTGAGCGTGCTCTTCAACAGATAGGGGAAGAACAGAAGGTCCTAGTTTAGGTAGGAGGGAAGGTCTCTGCCTGGGTGAAAACAAATAGGGACATACGGTGCATGTACTTGTTACCAGAGATGTCTGTTTAATGTAAACCTATATGTTGACGAGGTCAGAATCTGGAAACTGTTCTTATACGTGATCAATAATGTATAAATATGGTGAACACTTGTAGTTTAGCAGAGTACTGTCTCAAGCTGTGTCGAGATGGTGGTCTCCTTGCAATTGCTCGAATAAATGATCGAAACCTGTACCTAAGACTCCGGTGGTCCATTTGTCAAAGACACCACAACAATACTTCCCTACTTCCCGCTGCCAGATTTTCTCCTCTGCACTCTGAATTTCCGCCAGTTTCCCATCCTCCTGCCAACCTAGTTTAAATCCTCCCCAATAGTACTAGCAAAACTCCCCACAAGGACATTGGTCCCAGTCCAGTTAAGGTGTAACCCGCCCTTCTTGTACAGGTCACATCTGCCCAGAACCAGTCCCAATGCCTCAGAAATATAGAGCCCTCCCTCCTACTCCATTTCTCCAGCCACGTGTTGAACTGTTCAACCTTCCTATTCTTATGCTCACTAGCACGTGGCACTGGGAGTAATCCTGAGATTACTGCTCTTGAGATCTCGCTTTTTAATTCCCTTCCTAACTCACTAAAATCTGCTTTCAGGATCTCATCCCCTTTTCAACCTAAATCATTGGTCCCAATGTGGACCACGACCTCTGGCTGTTCACCCTCCCCCAAAAGAATGCCCTGCAGCTGCTCTGTGACATCCTTGGCCCTGGCACCAGAAAGGCAACAAACCATCCTGGAGTCACACCCGTCTGCTCCCCTAATTATGGAATCCCCTACCACTATAGCACTTCCTCTCTTATAGTGCCAAAAACCTGGCTCTTGCTACAGTGCTCTGGGGAACCATCTCGCTCACCATTATCCAAAATGGAAAAGTGGTTAGAGAGCAAAATAGCCTCAGGGGATTTCTGCACTACCTGCCTGTTTCACTTAGATACTCTGGTAGTCACCCATTCCCTCTCTGCCTGTGTAATTCTTAACTGCGGTGTGACCACCTCTCTAAATGTGCTATCAGGTAATTCTTAGCCTTGTGGATGCACCACCATGACTCTAGCCACCATTCGAGCTCCGCAACTCAGAGCTCAAGTTTCTGCAGCTGGTGACATTTCCTGCAGATGTAGTCATCAAGGACACTTTGCACCTGCACAACTTCCCACATTCCGCAGGATGCACATTCCACATGGCTGAGCTGCACTGACTTGCCTTAAACTTTATATAAAGCGTTTACTACAGTAATTATTTACTAATTTATTTTAAATATTTTTTTAATTAATTTAGAATAAATCCAATGTATACTATAATTTACTGTGATTATTAAATGCAAATACCACCCACAAATACAACTAAAAGTTATCTGTTTCTTAATTACACAGATATGTGTTTTAGGACTTGTGCTGTTTTCACACTCCTGACTGCCTCTCCTCTCGCACCATTTTCAATCTCCCGACTGACTCTTCTGTCACGCTGTTTTCACTCTCCCGATCGCCTCTCCTTTCACGCTGTTTTCACTCTCCTGACTGCCTCTCCTCTCGCGCTGTTTTCAATCTCCTGACTGCCTCTCCTCTCGCGCTGTTTTCAATCTCCCAATCACCTCTCCTCTCACGCTGTTTTCAATCTCCCAATCACCTCTCCTCTCACGCTGTTTTCAATCTCCCAATCACCTCTCCTCTCACGCTGTTTTCAATCTCCCAATCACCTCTCCTCTCACGCTGTTTTCAATCTCCCAATCACCTCTCCTCTCACACTGTTTTCAATCTCCCAATCACCTCTCCTCTCACGCTGTTTTCAATCTCCTGACTGCCTCTCCTCTCGTGCTCTTTTCAATCTCCCAATCGCCTCTCCTCTCATGCTGTTTTCAATCTCCCAACTGCCTCTCCTTTCTCTCTGTTTTCAATCTCCCAACTGCCATCCATCTGTCACGTCGCCTCAGGATCTTATATGTTTCAATCAAGCCACCTCTTACTCTTCTAAACTCCAGCAGATACAACGCTAGCCTGCCCAACCTTTCATCATAAAATAACCTGCCCATTCCTGGTATTAATCTAGTAAGCCTTCTCTGAACTGCTTCCAATGCATTTACATCTTTCATTAAATATGGGGACCAATACCATACGCAGTATTCCAGATGTGGTCTTACCAATGCCCTGTATAACAGAAGCATAACCCCCCTATTCTTGTATTCAATTGGCCTTGCAATACACACTAACATTCTATTAGCTTTGCTAATTATTTGCTGCACCTACATACTAACCTTTTGCAATTCATGCACTAGGACATCCAGTTCCGTCTGCATCTCAGAGCTCTGTAATCTCTCATTTTGATAAGATGCCTCTTTTTTATTCATCCATCACATTTTCCCACATTATAGTCCATTTACCGGGTTTTTGTCCATTCACCTAACCTATCTATATATTTTTGCAGCCTCCTTATGTCCTCTTCACAACTTAGTTTTCTTCCTATCTTTGTGTCATCAGTAAATTTAGAAACCATACCTTCTATTGCTTCATTTCAATCATTTATTTAATTTTTTAAAGTTAAAGCCCCAGCACCTCTCATCACATCCTGCCAACCAAATAAAGACCCGCTTATGCCTACTCTCTGTTTCCTGTTAGCTAGCTAATCTTTTATCCATGCCAATATGTTACCCCCTACACCATGAGCTTTTATTTTCTGCGGTAACCATTGATGAGGTACTTTATTTGATAAGGTACATCCACCAGCTCCCCTTTATCCACAGCACCTGTTACTTCTTCAAAGAACTCCAACAAGTTGTTTAAACATGATTTCCCTTTCAAAAAGCCATGTTGGCTCTGCCTGATTACCCTGAATTTATCTAAGTGCCCTGTTATAACAGCTTCAATAAAAGCTTCTAACATCTTCCCTTTGACTGAGAGCCAATGTGCATTGGCGCATGAGCACAGGGTGATGGGTGAACGGGACTTGGTGTGAGCTAGGATATGGGCAACAATATTTTTGGATGGGTTCAAGTTCATGGAGGGTGTAAAGTGGGAGGTCAACCAGGGGAACATTGGAATAATCAATGCTAGAAGTAACAAAGGAATAGAAAGGGTTTCAGCAACAGATGAGCTGAGGGTAGGACAGAGACAGGTAATGTAACAGGGGTGAAAATAGGTGGTCTTGGTGATGGAGCAGCAAGTGGTTTGAATACTTAACTCAGAGTCAAATATGGCACCAAGATTGTGAATTGTCTGGTTGAATTTCAAACAGTGGATAGAGAGAAAAATTGATTTGGTGGCTAGGGAACAGAGATTGTAGTGGCAACCAAAGACAATGGCTTAGGTCTTTCTAAATATCCAATTGAAAGAAAGTGCTGTTTATCCAATACTGGATGTTGGACAAGCAGTATGACAAATCAGAGACAGTGCAGGAGTCAAGAGAGGTGCAGAAGGGATAGAACTGTGTGTCATTAGTGTACAAAGTTGAAACCTGACACTGTGTTTTCAGTTGATATAATGAGGTCAACATGTAGGTGTGAAACAGATGGGGGCCAAGAATAGATCCTTGGAGGACTCCAGAGGTACTGATGCATGATCATTTCATTCACGGCTGCCTCACACCTTGTGTCAGTGTAGAATGAAGTGAAATACTTTTCTCAAAGCAATTTCAAAATTGAATGCATCTTATTTATTCTAATGGATACGTGTTTTCTAATAGACATGTCTAATATTCTCCAACATAAATGTAAAAATTGTGCTGACAGACTGAATTCCTGAAACTAGGTCAGTACCTTATTGTACATTATACTCGTGACCATTGGCAAAACTATCATCTTGTTCATGTAATTTCTTATATTCATAATTTTAAGGACTTCTGTTTCAGCGTGATGTGATCTATGAAAAAGGATTGGATTTTTCACAAAACGTGGGTGTCCAGAGCTACTGGATTCCATCATTTTAGCTTCAGCTGATAGCTTAAAGTCTGTGATACTCAACTGGCACAGAGAGGCAATGGCATAGTGGTATTGTTGCTAATAATCCAGTAGACCCAGGGTAATACTCTGGGGACCTGGGTTTGAATACTGCTTTGGCAGATGGTGGAATTTGAATTCAATAAAAATCTGGAATTAAAAGTCTAGAGGTTTTTGAGACCATTGCTGGTTGTTGTAAAGACCCATCTGGTTCACTAATGTCCTTTAAGGAAGGAAATCTGCTGGCCCTACCTGACCTACATGTGACTTCAGACCCTCAGCAATGTGGTTGGCTTTTAAATGCCCTCTGCAACAAGGGCAATTTGGAATGGGTAACACATGCCCACATCCCATGCATGAATTTTTAAAAAGCTGCCTAATTTGTACCCTCCATGCTTTTATTGATTTCTGTGAAGAGAAAGATTGGCCTTGGGTAAAACAGGTGGAAAATTCATTATCACCCACTCTAAACCATCAGCCAAGGTTAACATTGTGGTAATATGCCTTTAAGGGATATCAGCATGACAGTCCTAGTTTCATTTTTTTTCTGTGAGCAGAGCACACACACGCAACTCTGCAGCTGATGTCTTCAAGCTTTCTTTCTATATATATCTGTTGTCATGTGCCTAGTCTAATTAACTGAACCCACAATGTGTTTACACATTCCGTTATGCGTCACTGGTGCCTTTATCATTATAACAACATGACAAACATTGGCCCCAATATTGTGTGAAAAATACACCACACCTTTGATCCCATTGAGTGAGTTTGTAACGTTAACTATGTCACCCAGAAAAGATCTAAGATTCTTTACCAAACAGAGGAAAGAAATCTGACAACAAGTCACTCAGATCTATCCAGAACAGGAATTCACCTTTTATAAATTAAGGTGTAAATGAAGCAAAATATAATTAGAACAAATGACAGTGATTTTGATGCTGATTACTTTTTTTGCTCTTGATATTTTTCATGTTCCCTGCAGACACTAACACCTATATTGAGTTAAAACCAATACTTACAGGAGAGTAACTCTTTTGAGTACAAACCCATTTCCATCTGTTCCTATTCAGATGAAGTTAAATCTTTGTGAGATTTGAACTCTTGATCTTTGGGTTACAAACCCAGTACCATAACCACTTGACTATTTAGGCCAAGTGTCTTACAGGAGTGTAACTCTTTCGAGTAACAAGATTACATTGTAACAATTTGAGTACAAACCCATTTCCATCTGTTTCAGATGAAGTTACATTGTTTCATAATTTGCCATTGTGAGATTTGAACTCTTGATCTTGGGGTTACAAACCCAGTACCATAACCACTTGGCTATTTAGGCCAAGTGTCTTGCAGGAATGTAACTCTTTCGAGTACAAACCTGTTTCCATCTGTTTCAGATGAAGTTACATAGTTTGCCATTGTGAGATTTGAACTCTTGATCTTGGGGTTACAAACCCAGTATCATAACCACTTGGCTATTTAGGCCAAGGCTAGGCATTCTGAATGCAGTCTCCCTTCCTCAACTCTTTCGAGTACAAACCAGTTTCCATCCGTTTCAGATGAAGTTACGTTGTTTCATAGTGTGCCATTGTGAGATTTGAACTCTTGATCTTGGGGTTCCAAACCCAGTACCATAACCACTTGGCTATTTAGGCCAAGCTATAATATGGTTTCATAGTTTGCCTTTGTGAGATTTGAACTCTTGATCTTTGGGTTACAAACCCAGTACCATAACCACTTGACTATTTAGGCCAAGCGTCTTGCAGGAGTGTATCTCTTTCGAGTAACAAGATTACATTGTAACTCTTTTGAGTACAAACCCATTTCCATCTGTTTCAGATGAAGTTACATTGTTTCATAATTTGCCATTGTGAGATTTGAACTCTTGATACTCTTTTGAGCACAAACCCGTTTCCATCTGTTTCAGATGAAGTTACATTGCTTTCACAGTTTTGCCATTGTGAGATTTGAACTCTTGATCTCAGGGTTACAAACCCAGTACCATAACCACTTGGCCATGTAGGCCAAGCTAGATTAAGATGTAACTCTTTCGAGTACAAACCCGTTTCCATCTGTTTCAGATGAAGTTACATTGTGAGATTTGAACTCTTGATCTTGGCATTACAAACCCAGTACCATAACCACTTGGCTATTTAGGCCAAGCATCTTGCAGGAGTGTAACTCTTTTCAAGTTACAAACTCATTTCCATCTGTTTCAGATGAAGTTACATTGTAACTCTTTCGAGTACAAACCCATTTCCATCTATTTCCAGATGAAGTTACATTGTTTCACAGTTTTGCCATCGTGAGATTTGAACTCTTGATCTCGGGGTTACAAACCCAGTACCATAACCACTTGGCCATGTAGGCCAAGCTAGATTACGATGTAACTCTTTCGAGTACAAACCCGTTTCCATCTGTTTCAGATGAAGTTACATTGTTTCATAGTTTGCCATTGTGAGATTTGAACTCTTGATCTTGGCGTTACAAACCCAGTACCATAACCACTTGGCTATTTAGGCCAAGCGTCTTGCAGGAGTGTAGGTGCAGGATTGCTGGTCAGTAGCTAATCATTTGCTCAATGTGGCTGTTCTCCAATCAGTGGATATCTGACACAAAGGGGACATCACACCCACACTCAATCCTGTCCATAACCAACCACTACAGAGCAGATTCCAGCAGCAGTCACGACAATCCTGTCATATTCTTTCTCCTCTATAACTCAGGGAGGCTAAAGCCAATTGCAGTCCCTCACCTGAGGTGATCAGCTAGCTTAGCAGAATCTGGGGCTCAACTCTGGGAACTTCCTGACTGGGCAGTGCACATACCAACTAAGCCTTGGAGAGCACCTTGGTTACATATGCTTAGGTTTCTGAAATTATGCTGTAAAATGCTAGCACTGAACATTTCATGTATTTGTCTAAATATCCATTCTGGTATTTTAGTGCAGGAAATAACTTAATTAAAATAAATGTATTAGTACCACAACTCAACCACAGAGAACAATCTCAGATGATCGCATAATTTCAGGGGCATGAGTATTCTAGTAGCCAATGAATTGACATCCTTAGCTGATTTCCTCTTTGAAAGAAATAGTTAATACTCAACAGTGCCAGCTTTAGCTCAGTGGGGTTGCACTGTCACTTCTGAGTCAGGAAAGTTGTGATTTCAAACTCCACCCCAGACACTTAAGCATACAATCCATACTGCCACTCCTGTTCACTCTTAGTTGGGGTGCCATCTTTAGATGAGATTTTAAACTAAGGGCCTGTCTGTCTGTTCCCAAGGTGGTGTAAAAGATCCCATGGTACTGTTTGAATAAGTGCAAGACAGTTCTCTCTAGTGTTGGGGTTGATATTTATCTCTCAACCAGTATCTTAAACAAATTTAATTAATTGCCTTTTGTGGGAGCTTGTTGTACACACTTGTCTGTTAAACTTCATACATTACAACAGCTGACTGCACTCTGTGTTTTGGCTGTGAAAGCGCTTTGGGACATCTTGAAATCGTGAGAGATGCTATAGAAATGCAAGTTTTTCTTCCTCTATAATAATAGCACAATTGACCATTTGCTAATTAGTTTATTATCCCTGGGGCTCATATCTGTGTTTGTTTTTCTCATTGTTCCTTTTACTGTGAGCATTTTACATCACATGTACACACAGCTGAAATATAAGTAATTAATGGTTTATCATTACAAACCCTAACACATGAGAGAATCCCATTAGAACACTTCAAACAATACAACAGTGGTCATTAGTGATGAAGTTACTGAGAAAGAAAACCTACTGGAAAACAACAGCTTCTCCGTGATTTCATATTTCTAAAGAGAAAATAGATACCAAGGCCGTGAGACAAAGCATGGATTTAGGATGAAAGGTTCAATCTTCTGTTCATAGTCTAATCTTACGGACAGCCTAATGAAAGATTTGACCTGAACTTACCTTTCTCTATTATTGTCTAAAAAAAACAACTAACTTTAACCCAGGCCATTAACCTAACATTAATAATTGTAAATGATAGATATAATTATGTAGGGTAAGGTAGAGAAATCACTTGATGAGAAAACAAGCCATGCAAATTTACCGACACCTTTGAGAATGTTGAATTGAACTCAGGATAACACAGGTTATCCAAACATTTACAGAAAATTCTGGATCAAGTCCCATATTCAAAACTTTCTTACACAGTCTTGCTTTTAGTTCAATTAAAAGTGGTTTAAAAGAAAACTAAAGAAAGATCCCACATGGAAGTTAAATTTCCTGAACAATTTTCAGTAAATGGAAATTTCCTGAAAGTGCAATGGAATCTGATATAATACTAATCGTCAAAAATTAAGTGAAAATTTACTTATAAAGGACTAATTTGCAGAGCTATGTGGAAAAATCATTGCAATGGTGCTTGGCATTGACAAAAATACACAAATTAAACATGTGAAATAAACTTGACAATTCCAACACATCCCTGGCTGCCCCCCCCACCAACATCCCACTCTCCAGAAACTTGAGGTCATCCAAACTCTGCTGCCCGTGTCCAACCTTCACGAGGGGCAGGATTTTTACCTCATCCGGTGGGCAGGCCTGGGAGTGGTCGTGAAGCCTACCACCGCCCGCGATCGGGCCCCGACATCAACTTCACACTGGCTGGGGAAGTAACGGCCAGCCAGTGCGCAAGGCAGGCTGCCTGGGTGGGGGGGCAGGAGGAGGGCAAGCGCAGAGGTTTGCGCACGGGGCACGCGCACTGAAACCTCCCTGAGGCACAGAGCTGCCTCCGGGAGCTGAAGAGTTTTAAAAATGCAAATAAAGATCTCATAAATGTTAAAAACATGTCCCCTCACATGACTCTATCACATGAGCAGGTACATGTCATAAATGTTATTTCAACATTTCTATTTTATTTTTAATTCCTGTGGGAAACCTCATCCTGCCTGTGGATGATGTTTCATAAAAAATCCAAAGGCGGCCTGGCCGATTTGTCTGCCCGCCAACCATAAGGTTGGATGGACAACAAAAAATTGCATTCAGTTGTGACTTTAATGGCCTTAATAGGCCTGTTAATGGTCGGCAGGCACTCTACCAACTTTCGCACATGCCCACTCACCAAAATATCACACATCATTTTACGCTCAGGCGAGCCTTACTCAGTCATCACCCCTCTGTTTATTGATTGGCATTGGCATTTGGTTAAACAATGCTTCAATTTTAAAATTCTCATCCTTGTTTTCAAATTTCTGCATGACTTCTCCCTTGCCTATCTCTGCAATCTCTCCCGGTCCCACAAACTCAGCCTACCTGTTACTTAAATTATTGCCCATGCCTTTGTCACATCCACACTCAATTATTCCAATGCTCTCCTGGTCAGCTTTCCATCCTCAGTAAACTTCAGCTCATCCAAAACTCTGGTATAATATTCTTAATTTGCACCAGGGCCTGTTCATTTACCCGTTCTTTCTTTACTGATTTACATTGGCTTTTGATCCCCCAACAATTCCAATTTAAAATTTTTATCTGCAGCTTCAAACCCCTTCAGCCCTCCTTATCTCTGTAACCTCCTCCAGCCCTACAATCCCTGTCCAAATTCTCAATTCCTTTGACTCTGGCCTCTTGAGCATCTTTCTCACACTTTGCCCCACCAATGGTAGCTATAACTTCAAACACCTATGCCAAACGCTCTGGCAATTCCCTTCCTAAATTGTCAACCTCTCCATCTCCTTTTTTTTTGTTCCTCCTCAAAATCCATTGCTTTGACTAAAGCATTGATCATCACTCTTTCATCTCCTTTGAATTGACACCAATGTTTGAATGATTATGCCTCTGTGAAGCATCTTAGAACTTTCTATGATAAACTTTATAAATGCAAATTGTTGCCGATGTTGAAATAAAAACTGGTTCAGCCAAACAGGTTGCACTATTTTCATTGTGTAACCTGTTAAAAAGTTATAAAACCACTGATCCATGTGTAAGAAAGTGTGTTCCCATGACTGGAGTATTGTAGCTATAATACTTTCTACATAAAACATAAATAAAACTGGCAGTCAATCCCTTTGGGAATCCTGAAAAGCCATTCTTTTGAGACAATTTTCAAAGCTAGACATTGGAGACTGTAATTTAATTCTGCTCCACCACACAAAACAAGATTATTGTCTTTGCTCCAACTGAGTGGCTGCTGCATTTCTATATTCAGACCTATGCCCATTAGTCAGGAAGATCAATGACATTTGATATTTTGAGAACAAGGGCTTTCAGTTAAATTTGCTGCTTTAAGTCAATACATTAAACATATGAAATGATTAAAGTGTTACCTGAGAATATTTATTACTCTGTGACCAAACCTCAAGAAATTAGGGCAGTTGCACTTTTAACTCTTAAAGGGCTATATTTTCCTATTTTGGTGAATAAAGAGTTAACAATCCTTAATCAGATCAAAGTTAAGATGGTCAGTGCCTGGCATTTGATTTCAGCGTTTCTGCATAATTCAAATCTATTAACATTAGCAAATCAAAACAGGACAATTAGAATCCATGTTTAATGATATTGCACTCTCACTAATCTATTAACCAAATTGGCTGCAACAGAGGCTCTCTGATCCACCCAGCTGTGGAATGCATGGAGCATAGCTTAAATGGCCCAGGGAAAATATTGAAAAGCTCATTATACGAACTGGGACCTCATCAGAAGATGAAGCCTAATCCTTAACAAAACAATCACCCACCATCAGCCTAGAGCAGACCCAATCTGGCCCCTGCTGTTAGCCTAGATTCCTCAACCACACACTCCAATAATGTCATTTTAATAATTGACTACTCAGCCAATCTAAGCATGGAGAGATTAACGATATAAGGGAGTTGAAAATGTAAATTTTAGTTTTGTGGTGAAATTAACTTTAAAATACACAGACTCAAATGATTTGATTGAATTGTTAAATGGGGAAATTATGAATAAAATTGCAAGAAGGAGCCGAAACACAACATTTCCATTCTGGTTTAATTTAGCAATGCTTAAAAGGCAGAAGAGTTGATGAACTAGATTTGTTTTACAAATCTGATTGGTTGCTGAGGACCCAATGCCAACCAATTTCATCAGCTGAGGTGTGACTGTAATTACAAAGCAGTAAATGTGACACCTTTCTCTCCTGGCACAGTTTGTGACTGATTTCTGTTCAGGGAGCGATTATTGCATGCTCTGGATCTAGGCTAGTGCTTTTTTTTGTACTGACTTAAATAAAGGAACACTACCCATTATCCTATATTGTGTTTGTACAATAGAAGTCTGTTAATGAGAGCATCTCTATGACAACTGAATGTTCCCTGTGTCTGAATGCATCCATTAAAGAGGCATCACCTTCATGACAAAGCGTTTGTTAAATACGTGACACAATGTCATAAACTGTTCAAAACACAGCATCCCATCATTTATGCCAGACATTATTATGACAAAATTGTCCTTCTCCCTCTCCAAACAAGAATGGGGTTCTGCCAAACTCTTTTCCACAGCCTCAGTGCTGAATTACTTTGTATACAGATACTGACTTGCGAGTGCCTATAATCCCTGGCAGGAGCTTTGCATTGTCACTTTATTGAGAAATCTAGATGAAGGCCAGAAACTGTAGCGCAGAACACCAAACACAGAAAGGATTGAGAAGAAAACAAGATAAATCAATAAGTATTGATTAGGTGATACTAAACTTGAGGTTTTTTTTAATGATGTAAGTGAGAGGGAAGACTCAAGGAAGTTGGATGAGTTGTTAAAACAAAATCCCTTCTGCCCTCCCAAGTGGCGTAAAGCACTGGTATTTCGAGGAAGTTCTCCCTAGTATCTGCCCAATATCAACATCATAAAAAACAGATTATTCGGTCATTACCACATTGCTGTTATGGACTCTTGCTGTGCACAAATTGACTGATGTGTTTTCTGCATTTCAACAATGACTACACTTCAAAAAAGGAAGAACTTTTGTTTGGATGTTTAGTTGGTGACACTGGAGCCACCAGATCTCCCTTAATGTGGTATTTTAGAAAAGAATATTTTGAAGCACAAAGGTTATGTGATGTTTTATGTGATCCATAAATCATTGAGCAGGACAATTCCACGGTGAAGAATTGTAGAACCCCTTTCTTATCTCAAATTTCATTTTCATCTGTTTGGAACATTTGTTTCTGTGCTTATCTGAATTTATTCCCTGCATATCTTGAAACAGACATTGATGTACTATTTGTAAAGTGACATCTGAATTACTGTTATTGGGCGGGGTGGAATTTCCATATTTTGTCAATCACCATCTTCATCCACAATAATCACTTAGCTATTCATTCATTGAGACTAACTCAGTGATCTAAAATAGATCATTTCTGAAAGAACTTGTATCTTTATTCTCCAAAAAAAAAGACCCTCACAGGATCAAGTATCTCAAATTAAGAAAAACCTGGTGAAATCTAATCGCAACACCATTTAAAGGAAGGGATTGGCCTGTGAATTTGCATTGGGTTTAAGATATCCTGAGACACATTCATCTAAAGGCTTTGACACAGGAGTGTTGTGACTCATTAAAGACTTGACATAAAGAGGAATCTCTATCAATTGCAACCTTAGACTTTTAGATACAGAATCTGCTGTGTGGAAATTTACAAGTAGCCTTGTAAGTCCAGCTTCCCTGAAAACATGTTGAGACATTTTTTAGAAACAATTACTGCAACAATTACAATTTGTGATTTTATATATACCCATAATAATAAACTGAAGCAACAACAATTAGAAAATAATTTATTGAGTGTAAAGGTGTTGGTGTCCTAGGGATGTGAAAGTTGTTACATTCACACAAGTTCTTGCTTTCTTGCTGGCGGTATAGGTTTCACAATGGATGAAAAGCACAATGATAAATAACATGTATACAGGCATACGGGAATAGTGATTAACTTGGATACAGAATCAGTTACAGAGCTGCAGGTAAACCTATAATAAACATTATCCTGGGTTTTCTAACACATCAATGATTTTTAACATGATCTCAAACACCCTTACATAGTTTCATGTTTTGCCATATATTATTTTCCAATTTAGAAAATCTGTATAAAATGTATGTATCTAAAAGATACCTGTTTGTTCATGAATAAGGAAAGTATTTATATTGTACCTTTCATGACTTCAGGGTGCCCCAGTGAACTTCATAACTAATGAACGGCTTCCTGAACTGTTCTCACTGTTGCTGTACAGGTTAATGCTCCAGTTTTATAGGTAAGTGATTGTGTTGGATCACAGGGGTCTGGAAAAGGAACGGGCAGCCATGGGGACTGTGATGGGTGTTCGATGCAGAATCAGGTTAGAGGATGACAGGTTGTGGGGGTTGGGGGAATGCCTGGAGGTTGGAGTTGGAAGTGAGAGTGGAGATTTGAGGATTGGTGGTGATTATGGTACGTACTTATCTTTTCTAACTAATGTGGTGTATGGCATTGGCTTTCCTTGAGGCAATCCACACTGGCACTAACCACCTTGGAGCAAGCCAAGGTCACAGTGGGGATGCAAATAGACTAACGCCCGCTTCAGTCATGGGGGAGAGGACACTTCCTGTTTGCCCTTTATAAGATAGTGTCCAATGTGATTCATAGCCAAAGTGTGCAAATCCTTCAGGCATCATTTTGGTCTCCAAGAGCACCCACTGCATCCAGGCAAGAGGCTCTCCTGATCCCTATTTCACACCCCAATTCTTTTCTTGAACACTGGTGACAATAGCTTTTCTTTCGTTCTTCTAAACTGGATTGACCAGGGACAGAATTTTTCCGTTAGCGTGCAGGGGGTGGGACCCTCAATGTCGGCGCGTAAAATGATGTGTGGTGACGTCGGGCATGTGTCCTGACATCACCGTGCACCATTGCGATATTCCGCTGGGCGGGGACATGACAATGTCCATTGCATGGCCGTGTCATTACCGGGCCAACTAAGGTAGTTATGGCTCCAATTGTCCTGGATTTTAAGGCGTCCACGAGATATTCGGCTCATCGCACAGACACAACGGGCAGGCAGCTGTCCGAAACTTTAATGATCCTCATCCACGCGCGGGAAAGAGGGATCCAGACATTTAACAGTTAGTGCTCAGAAGTTATTGAAAGTTGTGTGTGTGAGGTGGAGAAGTGTCAAACGCACAGCAGCTGCTTGGACTCCACTCATTACCTTCAGGTCAGCACTTTTCAGTGAGGATTTGATTTGGGGCCTGGGAATGGGAGGTGATATCTCCACTGGAGGCACCTCATCCACCTGTGATGGACCCGCCTGAGAGGGAGTTGCCAGTTCCGCAGCTGCCATCTCCCCAGTCGTCGCAGCCACATTGGGTGCCCCGGTCACTGGCAGGGGGGCGGAGGAGCTGTCGGCCTCATCCAGAGCATCCTGAGAGGAGCCCGCAGAGACGACAGGCAGCTGCTGCTCCAACGTGAGGTTCATTTGACCCTCCCTGCTCACCGTAGATGGATGGACACCAAGGTGGGATACCTGGTGGCCAAACCACCGCCCGCATGCGCACTGACCAGACGAGGTCAATGCCCCTGTGAGGGTGTGCAGGTCTGAGCACATTCCCAGGAACTGCTGATCCTGTCCCTGGAGCTGCCTCTCCATGAGAATCATCAATCTCTCCATGGAGGAGACAGTGCGCTCGACCATGAGGTTCAATGCATCGGCCACGGCCCACGTAGACTCCTCCACCACTGACACCGAGCCAAGCAGAGCCTCATGTATCTCCACCAGATGTTTCTGAACATGTCAGCAGTTGGCTGCATCGCCCACGACTCCAGAGGCTCATCATCTGCCACAGACTGAGCATGTACCTGGGTCCCTTCAGTCTTCTGACTTCAAGCGCCATTGGTACTCTCTGTCTCCGCCAGCTCCTCCAGACACTAAGTGCCCTCACCGCTGTGACCCGGGACACTAGCTGAAGGTATGATGCCCACTGAGGTGCCAGTATCTGCGCTGGTGTCTGCCTGGCAGAGATGGTGTGACACTTCCAAAGTGCAACTTCATGGCCCTCAGGTGTCAGAGATGCCCCTGCTGCTCCAGCTCCCGGCCGTGTGCTGATGATGCTGAAAGGAAGAGTAAGGAAAGTCGATCAGTTAGCCTGCGGGCAATGTCAATGTACATGTCTGTCCCGGGATCATCAAGAGTTCATCATTCCACACGCACTGGGCAAACCATGTTGGTAACGTCACTCACTCAACAATCAGCAATGGTATGGATATTGGGAGACTGCTGGTGAGGTGAGTGCTGGCCACACATACCTGCCCGTGGAACCCCAGCCTCTCTGGCTCCGGTGGACCTGGGCGCGTGCCGCCTCTCCAGGTCAAGGGCCTCCTGTTCTTTGCGGCTGAGCATCAATACCTGGGCTGGCCCCCCACCAGTCCTCAGCCGCTTGGCGTTGTTATGAGAATTCTTCTCCTAGAAATGAAAAAATTGCAATGATAAGTGATACTTGTACCGTCAATCTCCTGGCGGCTGGACCACCCCAAGCCCAGTTGGCCACTGCAGGTCCGCTGGTGGCTGGCACTCACACTAATATGTCTGGTTCTTTCCCCCGCTCCCCTCCCCCGACACATGCTGCCTTCATCAAATTGGGACCACACAGTTGTACCAGCCGTTGCAAAGAGGCAGAATGACGTGGACAGCTGAGGGCAGCACATCGATATGAGCCACAGCACCTTGAAGATCCCCTCACACCAGATCATCAGCCTGACTTCCGCATGTCCTGGAGTTGGAGCCGTGCACCTGGGTGTAGCCCCGCCAGGTTGACCCCACCACAGTCGTGTGGGTGTCATTGCACCACATGCTGCGGGTGCAGAACCCATCTCATCTCAACCCTCTCAGGCTGACAAACATATAGGCAATCTCTGGTGGACCGCCCAGCTAAGGACACGTACCCTCACTAACTCATTGCACTCCGGAAACTCAGACATGGGTGGTCCACCAGCAGGGGAGAAGCTTACATGATGGGTGCAGTGAATGATGCCAACATGCTCCTCACCCTTCCCGTGTGCGGCCGGTCGTTGAAGCGCCGCACCACATCGGGGGAGCTCACAACCTCCGCAACCTCCTCCCACGCACACTTGGTCAAGTGGGCTGTCCTCCTCCTCCCATCCTCGGGGACGAGCACATCCCACCGTGCTGCCCCCTCCTCGAGGAGGGCAACAAGGCCCTCACCGGAGAAGCTGGGCGCACACTGGCACCCCCGCCCTACCCTCCTGCATGGCTCTTTCAGATTTGACTTGCCCCCAACATCTGGCCATGTCCAGCAGCCTTGGTGCGGCTGCAGTTTGACCTTTAACCAGGCCGCCAGGTCACCATTGGACCCGGTGGCGATTGCCGTTCCGTTTGCACCCGCCCATTCCTGCCATCCCTGGGAGGAGCCAAACACGCTGGGCGGGCCTTAATTGGCCCATCCACGCAAAATGGTGGCACGGTCCCAATGGTCAGTGGCAATCAGAACCACACCCACCAGCGCCCGTAGCCACACCTGCACCACCCACCCAATACAGGGAAAATTCTCCCCCAGGATTCCTCTCCCTGGGTTATAAAACTCTTCTTAATCTGATTGAATTGAGGTGCTTAAAGTTAATTACAGTTCATTTGCTTTAATGCCTGCAAATGATCCCAGACTAAGTGCAGAGCCTGGTGTGGATAGTGAGCTGCACACACCAGCAAAGCTGGAGGTTCAATCTCCCATCTCTGCTGGGGTGATTCTGGGCTGAAACCCCATCCCTGAGGCTGAGCCGCATAATCTAGGCTGAGGGAGCACAACAGTGTTCAAGGTGCCCAGCCAGAGCTCAGTCCTTCCTGTCAGATGGATGTAAAAGATTCCATGGTGTTATTCCAGGAAGAGCGTGAGGGAGTCTTTGTATCCAGGTCAATATTTATCCCATAACTATCAGACAGTCCAGCTGCAGCTCATTGGTTTATGTGAGATCTTGCTATGGACACATTAGCTACATTTCCCTGCATTACACTGTAACAACAATTCTAAAGTATTTAATTTCTGCAAAGCACTTTGGGATATCCTAAGGTGATGAAAGGGGCAATATAAATGCACATTCTATATTACAGACAGTGAGGCAGTGAAGTTGCGGGAATTGTACATTGTACCGCTGGACTAGGGAAACAGCTACCAGCTCCACACTGCTACAGAATGATTCCTGCTGTAAAATGCATGTGTGTGGAAATAAGAGAGGATGAGGACCAGTTATAGAGAGTAACAGCAGTTCAATACAAGGACAGCTGTCCCATGGCACCAACAAGATTCAGATTTGTGGCTCCATCAAGGCAGCATCAGCCAGTCTGCTCCAATTGAAAAATTAGGACCGACTGTTCATTCCTCACTGATTTTTGTTACCATCCTAACAACACGATCAACACTGCAGAGAAGGTTCCTCCCTCCTCCTTCAGGTACCATGCCCAAAGAATGAGTTGGCAAGATAATCAACCTGATTGGCCGTGTGATGGACTCATCTTCAGTGGCCAAGTAGGTCTTGAATCCAGGACATTACCACTGCACCATGAGACCTCCACAGAGAAGGTCAGGTAAATTAAAAAGCAATGAACAAGCTTGGTTTTAAAAGCTTGCAGATTAAAGAGAAGAATGAGAAGGGTTTGAAGTTTTGACCTTGGAGAGAACGAGTCAGAATTGGAGACAATGAGAAGATAATTTCAAAACTGTGAGCATGCAGAAAGAGCAAAGCACTCACCAGTGACCCCTGCTGGAAACTGTGTGTATACCCATTGCAACAGGACAGAATCAGGCTCAGATGTGATGTACTACATTGCTGAACCCTTTTTTATTCACTTATGGGGATTAGACTGACTGGCAAAGCCAACATTTGTTGCCCATCCCTTGAGAAGATGATGATGAGCTGAATACACCTGAGTGGCTTGCTAGGCCCTTTGAGAGAGCAGTTAAGGGTTGACCACATTGCTGATGGTCTGGACTTAACTATAGACCAAAGTGGTTAAGGACGGTAGATTTCCTTCCCTAAAGGACATTAGTGAACCGGGTGAATTTTTACAACAATCCACTAGCATCCTGGTCATTATCACTGATGCCACCATTTTAAAATTTATTTTTATCTAAATGAGTTCAACTACTGTGGTGGGATTAGAATTCACATCTCACAGATTATTTATTAGTCTAGACTTCTGGATTACTAGTCCAGTAAATTGCATCCTGTCACTGTTCCCTGTTTATACACTTGCGAAGAATGGATTGAGTAAAGTACCAGTGGGCTGACAGTGACTGTGGAACTATACTGCCAGATGAATCTGTGCCTTCAGGGGAGATGGGGAGAAAATTAGAAAACAAAATAATGAACACCAATAAAATCCAGAATATTTATCCTATGTAATATTAATTAATTACCCTCTTAAATATGAGCTAACATTAACAAGTAAGTATGAATATAGAGTATTCAATTTCAGTGTATACTGAAACAAAAATGTAAATGCAAGTAAAGTAAAATTCAGCAAAAAGATTTATTCAAGACTATAAAAAATACTTACAAGTTTAGAGCCATTTTATTGTTAGCAAAATTAAAATCAATTAGTTACATTGGAGTTAATTGTAAATTAAAGTATTATACACATCATTTTAGAAGGGAAAACTCTATGAAAATAATGCAACCTTGCCAATCAAATGCAGATCTACCTCTTTCAGCATTATTTCAATAAATTCTGTATTCTGAGTCATTAAAATTTAAAATCCTTTTACATGTTGATACAAATGTTCAGAATTATGTTCTAATTGTGTCTGCCATACATGATTTGGAACAGAAATCCCAAATTGTAAAAGTAATTTCAATGCAATAAGGGAGTGGGATCAATTGGATATTTCTACCAAAGAGCTGGCACAGAGATGATGGCTTGAATGGCCTCTGTCTGTGTTTCATCATCCTATGATTCTTTGAATCCAAAGGAAATCAATTATCTTACTCTCCTTTGCTTAAAATTTGTCCTGTCTGTCTGCATTTGGACACAGGATAAAACTGCTAGGAAGTTAACAATAAATGGTCATTACTACATGTAAAGGATAAACAAGTTGCTTTATGACTGTTTGATGGTCCTGATAATCCAATTACGGAACTTTGCCACAGCTGTATATACCCCAGGAAACTTCCCATCACCACAGATCTTCCCCCAGGACACTACACCGTATATTCTGCCCTTGCAAATCAGTGGGCCACCAGAATCTCCCTGTGTAGGAATATATGAGCATATCAGTTAATGACACCAAATGAATTAAATATTTCCCAAATAAACCACAATTACTAACTTTTTCAATAATAGAAATAATTTCCATTTCAACCACATCTTAAAATAATGCCAAATATAATAACAACCTCTTTGTTGGTCAAAGTAACTGTGGCAATACATTGATGAATCATATTTATTGCTTGCTTATTCAAAGGCCTATAAATTTTGATATTTGCATCTGATAAGATAGAAGACAGAAATTATTTATAATTTGAAAGGTTAAACTCTAACCTCCACCTAACCCAATAAAATAACTCTTCACAGAGAGAATATTAAATATATCACATTTTTCTCAGAGATATCTCAGCATTTAGTTGGAGAAATTAATCGGTTGTTATTGTCTCTCAGATAGTAGATGAAATCATGTAAAAGAAAGGTATTTCCTGAAATAAACACACTACAAGTTTAAAAAGATCACTTAAGTTGGCTTTTCATTGAGAAATGTCAAAAGTGAGTTTAGGGTTTACTAAGATATAGATGTCAATATTTACTAAGCACTTTTGGTGCAATTATGAAAATAAATAGCTGTTTTTACAGAGCCTAATGTACCTGAAGGCAAGCTGTCGAAATATGTGTTTTCATTGGTTGAAATCCAAGGCTGTTCATGAACCAATTAAAACTAAGAATGTAAAGGCTACAGCGATTGCCCCATCAATCTTTCGCATGGTATGTCATATTCTGGTCTAGTTCATTTCCCTCCTTTGACCCTACATTGTTGTGTACCTTGTACCAAAAGCTGGTCAGTGAACAATGATGGCTCCAAAGTCTGGCCAAGCCTCAGCAAACAGACACATCCAAAGCATTTTCACAGTTAAAATCCCCCATCAAATATCAAAAATGGTTTTAAAATCCTTCAGTGACTTTATTCAAGCACATTAACAATCGAGGTCCCCTGATTGAGGCAGTGTGCAAGTGGGCTATACAGGAGTGGGTGCTCTTAGGCAGGACATGAACTGTGCTCAGTTAACTGCCGTTGTGATTTTCTTGAATGAGATTACCATAGTTTCCAACCATAAGTTTCCCAAGACCATGTTAGTAGGATTTGAGTCACTTTGCTGTCACTGTAGGCTCTGAAACTTCATGCTTTGATATTCTCTGCCAGTTTGCAGTTTTATACCCAAAGCCAGTTCTTACACTTGGCAGAGAGTAAAAGCATTCACCTCTTTAGTCTGGGCTGGATTCAAATCCATGTGCCACAGCTGAAAGAATATTGTTCTGACTCACTGCACCACCCAGGTCGCTCAGCTCTGTCCATATTCCTATCGTAGTTTATAAAACGTGCTATGGTAAGCTTATAGTCTGTTCATTGATTACCGTTTGGGATAGAAAGTACTGGCACTCAACATTTTAATCTTTACTGATACCTTAATGATGAGTGAAGGATCAATACCTGGCATGAATCTTTTCCTCCTGCAGTGAATCCAGCACAGATCATGTTGGCGGTGATGTTTCCATTGTAAGATTCAGTGTGGTTACACTGTGAACTAGATACAATGGGCACTTTAACTGCCCTCAACATCCTTGGCATGAACCTTCCATTTGGATTGACGAAGCCCCAGCCAGACACTCGGCATAGCGTGTCTGCATCTAATGGTGTTTTTTGATGAGGCAGGGCTACAATTCCAACAAAATAGTTCAGGCTTGCAGGTCTTGAGAGCTGTTTTAGATACACAAGACATCCTCGGTCAGAAAAAAAAGTATCAGGCCCAGTATGTTTTAGTTGTAAACTATCGTAATACGTTCTAGTCTAGCTAATTAAAGGAAATGGCACTCCTGAAATTTTATATCCGGGAAAAGATTTGCACCGAGATGAAATGGCAGAACTAGGTCAAGAACTAACAGCAGCATGAGTCCTAAAATATGGCAAGTGTTCCATTAACGGGTAAAGAGAGGATCTTCATAAAGAAAGTGTTTAGCAATCCTTTTTCTGTGGTTTGCAAGCATACAACACGAATTTAAATCAAATCAAACGTCATCATTAGCTTTCATCAGAACCGATGAAAGGTCACAGATCTCAAAGGTTAACTCTGTTTTTCTCACTGCCAGTGCTGCGTGTCCTGCTGAGTATTTCCAATGTCAGGTTTCCCACATCTGCAGTATTTTGCTTTTGCACCATTAGGACTTGCTGATGACAGCATCCAAATAAAATTACCTCACCGCTCCTTTGGCACAACTCCTTCTCCAAAGAGTGAAAATTTGGCAAGCTCTTGTTCATGAAAAAGATGCCCAGCACCTTCATGTGTCCCAGATTATTTGCATGTTTTAATTTTATTGTGGGGAGAAGCACCTCCTTTGTCTAGCCAGGCAGATTGGGAGCTGACACAAACGTCAGATGTGTTGGTCTTCACACAGCAGCCTGCCTCTTCATTCAACCAGACCGCATATTTTTAAAAAATCATTGGCATTTTTTGCCGGATTTCTTGAACCACCAGCCAATGATCTATCATATTCACATTAGTCAAGAAGAGTATCCTGGACACTAGTGACATCAAGTGATAAGGGGATAGCACAGGAAAGCGGCATTGATGTAGATGATCAGCCATGATCTAACTGAATGGCAGAGCAGGCTCGACGGGCCGAATGGCCTCCTCCTGTTCCTATGCTCCTCTTTTTGACTCCATTAAAATAAATAGCTACTTTCCTCTCAAAATTATGCCATCTAAGGAGGCAGTTACATACATTCAGAGAAGCACCTCTACAGAAGGAGCAATAGCTGATCAGTAAAATAACGCTTTGTAGGTTTTTTTAAAAATCTTTTAGTTGGAAAAGGTGGTGTGGTACTCTTTCCTTGTTCATATATATCTTGTATATTCTTCAAGGGAGGACTTTCATGTGCAGATTAATAATTATTGGAGAATTATTCAAGAAGAAAATAAGCGCAGTGTGGTTGGACTATGTGGATGCTCAGATTTCCAATCAGTGTTGTTCAAATGACATTATTCATCTTAATGTTAAGAAAGAGTAAAGGCAACAATTGGTCCACATTATTAAGTTATATAAGATAATTACACACAGCAAAAAACTGGCATTCCTGGTTTAGGTCATTCATCCCTATGTCGCTGACTGCCAATGTGTGAGATTTAGAGATATGATAATAAGTTTTAATTTTAAACAAAACCATGGTTGTACAGAAGATCAGTAGAAAAACTTTCTGAATAGGCTGTTTCACTGGAGAAAACGTGTTATGTGGCTTCAGAGATTGATTACAATTTAAGTAGGTCAACAGAACTGGATATCCATTCCTTCATTTCAGTTGGTTCATGGGGACAGTTTTGCAAACTGTTCTAAGCCCTGTTTAGGTATAAATTGAATAATTGTTTAGTTATTGTGTTCGAATTCATTTATCCAATTGAATAAGGGATTTGAGGAGTCCTTCACTGGAATGCTGTGTTTGTAGATGAGTGAACAACATACACTTCTAATGAAAAAACAAATTTTTTATGTCAGTATTTATTGTTCCAGCAGATACATAGTTACAAGTAAGATTTCCTACCTCTGAGTGCTTCTTCCTATTGCAGGAGAAAACTGAGGTTACTTTATAGAGTTTAACATTTACTCAAGTTCAATACTTGCAGATATCTAGGACTAGACATTTACCTTAATCAACATGATGTCAGAATCTTTTTTCTTTGAGTCATATTGAGGATGGGGTATGATCTTCAATGGATGAAACAGTTGCTCAGTACCTTCATATCTAGTTAATGAATGTTCTCCTGCTACTATTTGTATAGACCCAGCACCGCTGTAACAAAGCAGGAATACACTTTTCATAGGTCTGCATGAATATAGTCTCCTTCATTATTATGAATGGAATATTGTTAATTCAGAATTCCACAAACCCATAATTGCAGTGTGCAGCTGTCAAAACCCATCGCCGATGGATCAGAGACCCCCCACAGTAATGAGATCCTCCTGGTCTCTTCAGTGAAACCTGGTATTTGATGGAATGAGGCAACACTGAATAGCCACCAACAATCCGGGATCGGCCTTGGGAAGAGTTAAAATAAAGCTACCAAGTTATATCATGTGAACGCATTCCAAAAGGCTCAAGCAGATATATTTAAGGCAACAGATCACATTGCAATCATGCATTGAAAGCTATAAGATGAACAGCAGTGTGATATATTATTATACAGGCTATCATTCCCAGTGAGTATCTAAACTTTCAGCACTTTAGTTTCTTTGGTTGGACATGTTTGCTGTGCAGAAAATAAGGAGCGATTTGGCTCCAGTGTATATAGTCGCTTCTCAGATTTCTTGAGTTGATATTACACGTCTTAAGTTTCAGTAGACAAAGTAACACAAAACATTAAAAAAATTAATAATTTCTGCATTCAAAATATTCTTAGCTGAAGGTAGGATGTAAACAACAATTATGTCTCATATGTGACTTAAGAGAGTCATGAAAGTTCAAGTTAATGCACAAAGACTTACCATATGCTGATGGCAATTTGAAGAAAGACAGCAGCAATATGTAAACATTGGAAACATTCATTTTGTGTTTATGGAGATAGAAAGAACTCTCACCTCGTCTAATACTGAGCTCACTGACTGGGAAAGGCAAAGAAATGTTAGCATAGCAAGTGTTCTTTTATTCAGTTACTGAGTTTCCCCCGGCAGGTTCCCCTGTAACATTATATATTGTAATTGGGTTTAAATGGAAATCTGTAAAGCTGCAATCAGGCTTTAGCAACATGTATCAGATTTAGCTGTAATTCCCTGCTGGAGGTGAAATTAATAAGGTTTAAGACCACTTTAATATTGCTTACTGTTGGCCACAACCCATTTATTTGTGTGTCAAAAGTTTAAAGTAAGCTGTTACTAAATAGAGGTATCAACTGTTGAAAGGTGGGTTCAGCTTACAGGAAAATTGCATGATTGTTTCCAAATGGCTGAATTGATGTATCTATTATAATAATTATTATTAATAGATGTATCTATTGAAGATTAAGAAGAGCTTTATATTTGAACTATGCCCATCTACTATCACTGAATAAATCAAGTTTTAAGAATTTTCCTATGTTGCTAGAAAACACTTTTTTAAAAAAGCTAAAGCAAGATAATTTAAATAAAATGCATTCATTCTTGGACAAACTCTTTGATTTCCTCCTGTTTGTATTCAATGGTGAATCTCATTTTCCAATCAATGTGAGTCAAAGTGCACCAGCAAATGACACCGACCCTCCAGAAACCAGCATCGAGGCAACACAGGCAGTCACTATGGTACTTTGCTTCCTTGCTTGAACTGCAAGCTTAGTTTAAGCTGTTCAGTTATTACTAAATGCAGTAAAGCTATCAAGCAGCATAAAAAGGTCTTATCTCAAAAAATGCATCTTAGAAGAAATTATCTTTTTGCAAAATGTTGACTTGATTCAGGAAATTAGTATAATCAGGGCAATGCGGGTTTGCAGAGGTACAGAAAACACTGAATTCAACTTTGAGAACAGTAAAAAAAACTGATATTTTGAAGACTACGAATGATGGCTTTCCTACATGGTCCAGTAAAACCCAGGACTAATCACTTATCTGCACGTAGTCTCATGATGTAAGATGGGAAATGGGACTGGGCTTGTGTGTGAGAGAATGAATGGGAGAGAGTGATGCACCGACATCGACATCCCCTTGAATTCTTAAGAGCTCAAGGTAGATTTTAGATAAAGCATCTTGTTTAGCAAAGATTTCCATTTTTAGACTCAGCCAGTGTATGAGTGAGTGCATGAGTTTGGCCCTGGTTTGACCCTCTGTCTGTGATTAGTCACCTGATTTCAGCAGGCAGGACACTACATTGCATTTGGCCCCACCATCTCCCGGCGAGGGAGGGAAAAATTAGCCAGGCCTTTCATTCCTGAATGTTATCTCCTTGGTCCAAATGGCAGTGAATGTTGAGTAAGATAGTATAAGATTAAACTCCCATTTTCTGCCCTTGATGATTAAAGAGCCAGCTGACATTGAGTGCTACAGTTTCTGTGTGAATAATGACCCTTCGGGGCTAGATACCAGAGGATGCAGATCACCCATAGAGTCATCACCTAGCATGGAGCTAAGAAAATTATATTAAAAATAATTGCCAATTTAACAACAAATAAGCAAAAATAGGGATTTGTTCATCTTGTTGCTCTGTATTAGTAACTGAGTGTGTATCTTTGCAGGATCTTTCAGTTTGGTTAATGAAACATTTCTAACATGAAGTTTCACACACCTGTACTATCAAAACCCATCAGATCAGTGACACCCTTAGTGTAGAGCTGTGAAAGTCTGCAGTGGCTCAGTATCAGGAGATTGTGGGCTGGCACTCGAGTGCACCCCTCAGGGAGCATTTCACTGTAAGAAGGGCAGTACTGAGGGAGAAGTATCCGGCAGAGATGCTGCCAGTGGAAATGCTCCAGTACCTTTGGTAAGTGACCTCAAGTCTCACTGCCGTATAGAAGAGGGATGACAACCATAGCTTTGTAAACTAAAACCTTTGTTCTCTATGGAGATCCCTGTTGTCGAAGAGCCCGTTGCACAATTTTTGGAAGGTTATGCTGGCACAGCTGATTCAGTGCTGAATCTCCATCTCAATGGTGACCTTTTGAGAAAAGTAACTGCCAAGACGTAAGAAGTATTCAACGATTTCTAAAGTCTCTACATCAATAACAATGGCTGGAGATGTAGGTGCGTATCCAAGAGAGGGCTGGCAGAGGACAGTAAAAAATCTCCATTATCCTCACTGCAGCCAATTCCTCCAGTCTCACCACTAAGATCATGTGAAATCGTCTCCATTGTTCTGGACACTACACCTGTATGTCAAATAATTGGCTTCTTCTCACAACTTAAGGATGGTACTCAATCTCAAGGAGGACAGAGCAAATGTTTCTCTGAAGGCCTTACTGAAAATGAGACATATTGACATTGGTGCATGGGGGTAATCTTGCCATAAACGTGGTGCCTCATCCAACAAGTCGCAACACAGCAGGAAACAAACCACATAAGTTCTGCAGTGGAGAAGCAATGAGAAAAGGAGAGAGAGAGAGCAGAGCCCTGCCTCAAGAATCCTTGATCATCAATGCAACTCTTGTCCTCTCTGTCCAAAGACCTGCGGTTCCAGGGTTGGTCTGCGTAGTCACCTGAGGACACACAAATCATGAAGCTTGGCAGGTGTCACCCTCATTTCAAGAGACTGATGATGAGAATGGAGGGAGCCTGCATCATCAGAGGGTCAGCACTGAGGGAGCACTGTACTTTCAGAGGGTCAGCGCTGAGGGAGCACTGTACTCTCAGAGGGGAGTGCTGAGGGAGCACTGTACTCACAGAGGAGAGTGCTGAGGGAGCACTGTACTCTCAGAGGGGAGTGCTGAAGGAGCACTGCATTGTTAAAGGTGTCATCTTTTGTATTTATTCTCTGATGAGATGTGGGTGTCACTGGAAAGAACAGCATTTGTTGCCCATCTCTAATTTCCCCTTGAATTGAATGTTTTGCTAGACCATTTCAGAGGGCAGTTAAGACTCAATCACATTACTGTGGGTCTGGAGTCACATGTAAGTCAGAACAGGTAAGGGTAGCAGATATCCTTCCCTAAGGGAGCGTGAGTGAACCAGATGGGTTTTTTCAACAATTGACAGTAGCTTCATTTAATTCCAGATCTATTAGCTGGTGTGGTCAGTTTTGAATCCATGTTCCCAGAGGTTTAGCTAGAGCCTCTGGATTACAAATCCAATGAAATTACCACTATGCCACCATCTCTCCTTATGAGCTGTGAAGCCCAGCAGCAGAGACCTTACAAAATTTAACCTTTTGATTTAGAAACAGTGTAAGCACAGCAGAAGGAGTACGTTAGTTTACATTGATGAAAAATTGTAACTGAGATCTGCTGGAATGAATTATAATATTGCTAGAAATAATGGTCATGAAGAATCTTCCTTTCAAGTTTGTCCTGTCAGCTGTAGGGTGTTGGATACCATTGTTAATGAAGTCTTTGCAGTCTTAAGTAGGTTAACTGTATGTATTTATTAACTATGAGAACTATGTACAAATTTATACAGTGAAGGGTTCAAGCTAAGAACTGTCTCCATGCTTGCTTGTACACACAGCTCTGCCCAGCACTAGACTGACCTATAGGTGTGGGTCATGTGTTCTCTTATACCACTGGGCAATACTGTACTCAGTCACACATTTACGTTATATATACTCTTACACTACACTGTCCTCTTAAGCATATCTATGTTACATTCGTCAACCACTCCCTGTGGTAGTGAGTTCCGCATTCTCACCACTCTCTGGGTGAAGACATTTCTCCTGAATTCCTGATTGGTAATAGTGACTATCTTATATTGAAGACCCATAGTTTCAGTCTCCCACACATGTGAAAACATCTTCTCTATGCCTGTCTATGATCTTTCCATAATCTTAAAGATCTTAATGATATTGAATGGATATTCTTGTCAAAATGTTATCAAAATGCTTTCATTATTAATTTTCCAATACTCTTATTATCTGCCAAGTGCAACAATGGAAAAAATTGCTTGAATATTTTGTTGTGCACTTTCTCCCTTTAACAAAGCTATTTTCATTCAAGACAACGTGTGGTCAGCTTAGACATATTGCTACAGATTCACATATGGGGTATCTCAACAAATCATTGATTCACACTTCTATCTCTCTTCATGTATAGAGTACAGGAACAACTCTGTAATGATCAAATCCCCCAATAAATAGACTAAATTAAAACTAAATAATTTTTTAAATCAAAAACTGTCTGCCTTTTGTATGATGCAGATGCAAAGAGTGTATAGGACAGCATAATATTTCAACAGGTTCTTTCTGCTGGCTCCCAGTCTAATCTTTCCTGTGACAGAATATCACCATCAGTTTCCCCTTCCAGAGAATTAACTTCAGCACATATTTTAGTTCATCTTTGTCTTTTTGCTGGATCTATTTTCTTTCCCTTCAACCTTCTGCCTTCCTTTCCTAGTGACACTGAATTATACTAGGGTACAGTTGCATAAGGTGCAATCAGCCTCTTCAATGTTGACTAAGTTAACTTTCTCATACCTGACACTGGGCAGTGAGTATTGGCAAAATGCACAATCATGGAGATGTTCCATCCAAACCCAAACCTGCCCAACAGGACTCATCAAAGAGCAATCAACAGCAGAAACCTTGGTTGAGTTTCAACCCTTCCCTAGCCCAGGGGCATTGAAGATAAATGTAGTCTATTGATAGTTTTGCAACTTTTTTGTTTATTGAGTGATGGTAACATCAGCTGGAAATAGCGTAAGAGGAGTTCCTGTTCGCTGCAGTTGGCGAGCTGAATTAAAAAGCACAGTCAGAACTGAAGTACATCATGTTAATGGCTGTGGCCTAGATTTTTTAGCTAGCTAGTAAAATAACAGTGAAATGTCAACTCATTTTGCCAGTTCTCGCTGGCTTTTACATTGTCGAAATGCTCACTGAGAAACAAGTTTTGTTTTGAGTTTTTTTTTCAAATGTTCCTCCTTTTCCAAAACATGGCCTTTCCTCCATAAAGTAATGAGCCTCTAGCATTCTGTGATATTAAAGTTAATAACAATCCATTATAGTTGATGTATGATGGCCAAATACCCAGAAGGAAAAAGCAGTAAAAACTGGGAAATAAGATTACAGGTCCGAACTGCTTTTTCCTTCTGGGTAATGATACACTGTAATGACATTCTGTAAGTCTTGTCACTGAAGTAATTAAATATAATACTAAAACATATTTTGGTTTCTGCATAGAAAGATAGAATTTGGGGTGTAGCTGTATGTGAACTTTCAAGAATTGGAACATATTGACATACTTCCAGTCAGCTTGAGTTTGAAATTCCACCATGCATTATATTTATTCTTCAGGTGGTCACTGTGGGCTGTGACATGAATGTGTTGCAAAGAAGAATCTCAAGTCATGATAATTTGTTACAGTAAAGGTTATACATTTGTAACTGTTTTTACCGAGTTATTAAATTCATTGTATGGCTTATTTTTCCAAAAATAATACAATGGCATTGGATTTCCCCCTTAACACTTGATGATAAAAGACGTGTAACTCTAGAACTAGTTCAGAAAATTGTACATTAATGTGGGACCAATTGTTTTCCTTTTACCCTCGGGCATGCTTAGCCAGAGTATCTACAATAGGATTACCTTGGTAATGCTGCAGTATAATATTACTGGCATATATAATGAAAAGAACTATGAATCTTGTCAGCTTTAGCTTTAGAGTGACAACCAAAGCAGATCAAAGGTTGCAGATTGTTGAGTATATGGTTGTCGTCCTTTTCCTGAAGGTACGCGTAGCTCATAAAAAACATAGAAGTCATTGAAATAGAGATTAACTGAATATAATTGTATAATGTAATTAGATGTCAGCATACTAAAGGCGGTTCACTGTAAATATATTGGACTTGGCTTGTTATTTTTTTATTTCCTATTTGCTTTTTCAGTACTGGAGGGATTTTGTGCAATTCTGAATATTCAGAAATGAAATGTTTCTTATTTTTCTCCTGTTGGATAAAAACTAGAGCTTTAAAATTGTTTGGGGAAAACAGATGAGTTTTATTTATTTCTTATTTTGTTAATTCACTTTTTAAACATCTCACCGATTTCCTTCCCTCCCTTCCCTGCCTCTCCTGAAGGTGGTGTCTTCTTGCTGGTGTACAGATCCTTGGACACCACACAACCTCCTGTACCTTGTTTAAGGTGTTACTATTCACATCTTTCAAAGGGGGTTAGGCAAGCTATTCCTCCAAGTGGTGCACTACACTTCCTACACTTCCAGTAAAAGTCACTGGGTAGAGAATAGAGAGCAGCCATGGGAAGACTGATTATTGTTGTCCCCATCTTATTCCAATTATTGTGCTTCTACTGCCTCAGCTAACTTAGCTTGACCAATGATAGGCCTGTGTGGATGACTCAATGCACCACTGAGTTGTGTTTTAGTTAGTAAGCTACATGAGTGAGCGACTAAGTGTTTCTGTTTTGTGTGTATCACAGATATTACAGAATGGGAGTCCTTATATATATGAAGTTGGTGTTGCTGAGCATTGTACAAGGTAAGGCAAGAGTCAGCTCGTGGGTTGCTTTGATATGAATAACTTTGAATTTATTAACAGAGTGACAAAAGTGAAACTCATAATGGAATTCATAAAAGCTGAATGATTTTGCCTACACATTATTCACAGGGTAGTTTTAGGTAGTAGTGTGTGCTTTGTTGAAATTAGTTTTTTCCTGTTCGTCCTCTTAAAGGTGCTGATCCATGTCAGAATTTGTTCCCATAGGCAGCTTACCCCATCACCTCTCCCAACCATCCTTTCTTCAATGTTTAAAAACTGATCAATAAGTGCCAGTGGGCTATTTGACCTCAGAGCCCATGGCAACCAAGCACAGCCCTGTTATTTCAACTTGATAGAAGTTTACAAAATTATGAGTGGCATGGACAGAGTAGATAGAAGCTTTTTCCCAGGGTGGAAGAGTCAATTACCAGGGGACATAGATTTAAGGTGAGAGGAGAAAACTATAGAGGAGATGTGCGGGGCAAGTTTTTTATGCAGAGGGTAGTGAGTGTCTGGAATTCGCTGCCAGAGGAGGTGGTGGAAGCAGGTATGATAGTGGTGTTTAAGAGGCAGCTTGACAAATACATGAATAGGATGTGAATAGAGGGATACGGAGCCCGGAAGTGCAAAATGTTTTAGTTGACAAGCAATATGATGGGCCTGTTCCTGTGCTGTACTTTTCTTTGTTCTTTGTTCTTTGTTATCAGTCAATGTTCACCAAATTACATCAATGGATAGCAATCATGAGAATGGAAACCAAGCTGAATTTTCCAGGGATAGTGGGGCCGCCTGTGGATCCTGGACTATCACCCTGGCTGAGATCATCAGCCTTGAAGCAGGAATTCAACAAAGGATCATTCTGTGATTTTGGTTCATTCCAGATAATTGAGCCATTAGGATCCTGTTTGATAACTTCATGGATTTAAGGTGAAAGTAGAAACTGATTTTCATATAGACTCAGTTATCAGGAAACAAAATACTTAATGACAAGTGGCTATTGAGGTAAAGGTGATTGCAACAGTTGAAATAGAATTGGCTAAGTATTTAAAAAGGAAGAGTATAAATAAGTGGAGAAAGGACAGAGGAATGGGATTAGAGCAGTGAACATCAGTTAAGGAGTTAGTATGGATACCATACAGCAAACACTTCCATCAATGCTGTAATTTCTGCAATTTTATACTGTAAAGAAGTGTATAATGAATGAAGAAGGTAGCTTTGAAATTATTAATAAATAACATTTTGGGTTGAGTTCATTTATTTAAAATGGTTAATATACTATTTGGACTGAAAAGGTGTTTCAATGGTAACTGGTATGATATAAAGCCATCACCTTAATCGAGATAACTTTTTAAATTGAGAGCCAATTTATTCCGATAAAAGGATGAGAAATGTTGGTTTACAGGAAGCTGACAGGCTGGATTGCTGGGAAATTGCTAAATTTTAAAACCTGACTCTCCACTCATCACAGCAAGTATTAAAGGTTGAAAATATTGTTTATGTAACTTAGCATTGATAGAAAAGAAAATAAAGTTAGAAGAGAAGATTATGGTGACTCCACAAAAATGCACCACAGACATTGAAGGTGCTGCAAACTTTCCTGGATCTAAGCATGTTGCCTTAAAGATTTCAGTTTTCAGACAAAGCCGTTCTTTTTTGTAAAATTTTGCTGCTGGAAAACTGATCAAAAAATGGTGATTTTTTCTTTAGAAGTTGCACACCTTCCATTAGAATAGAGCCAGTCCTAAGGAGCTTCCCTTTGCAAGTCCTTGGCATCTAGTGAAAATCTGCGACAGTGAAGGAACGGCGATATAGTTCCAAGTCAGGATGGTGAGTGGCTTGGAGTGGAACTTGCAGGTGGTGGTGTTCGCATGTGTCTGCTGCCCTTGTCCTTCTAGCTGGTAGCGGTCGCGAATTTGGAAGGTGCTGACAAAGGACCGTTGGTGAGATGCCACAGTTTGTCTTGTAAATGGCACACACCGCTGCCACTTTGCATCGGTGGTGGAGGGAGTGAATGTTTTAATTGGTGGGTGGGGTGCCAATAAAGCACGCTGCTTTGTTCTGGATTATGTCAAGCGTCTTGAGTGTTGTTGGAGCTGCACTCAAAGTGGAGACTACTCCAGCATTCTGCTGACTTGTGCCTTGTATTTGGTGGACAGGCTTTGGGGAGTCAGCAGGTGAGTCACTCAATGCAGAATTCCCAGCCTCTGTCCTGCTCTTGTAATCAGAATATTTATATGGCTGGTCCCGTTAGGCTTCTTGTCAATGGTAACCCCAGGGTGTCGATAGTGGGGATTCATTGATGGTATTGAATGTCAAGGGGAGATTATTGAATTCTCTCTTGTTGGAGATGGTCATTGTCTGGCACTTGTGTGGCATGAATGTTACTTGCCACTCGTCAGCATATGTCTGAATGTTGTCCAGGTCTTGCTGCACAGGGACATAGATTGCCACATACATAACACTCTCCTTCTAGTTGGAAATAGTAGAAATATTTTTATATAAATATAACTATATCCTGACAACATTGTTGTCAATGTGCCACAGTTTTGGTTTCTTTATTTATGTCATTGTAAATATGAGGTAAAAAAAATAGGTTCAGTCTCAGAGAGGAGGTAATATTCATTTTCATGAATTGGGTAAGCAACAAGGTGGATCACTGACCTGTTCCTGAAACTTCCTGATTTTCATCACCACTTTGATTGATACAAGTAGTTGGGCCACTTCCCAGTGACAATACCCAGAAACCACCCCTATCAACTAGCTTCTCCTCATAGAGGAATGGCAAAGATATCGGTTGAATTTTTGGGTGAGTGGTACAAAGAGAAATGTTTATTACCTGGGCACAAAACACATGAAATGGACAAAGCCTTTTAATAGTGGAGCCATTAAACCAATACTATCCCTTGTTTTTCAGAGAAGGGTGTGGTTGTAAAGATGGCAGGGTTCAAGAGCAAGAACTGGAGTAATTAAATAAGTTAACAATAGCTAAAGAAGTTGGACTGCAGAAATGTTGAAACTTATTAGTCTCTGATGCCAGACATCTTCGAATGTAGAGGGAAGCCAGTGAAGAAATAGCAAAGGCCCTGACTCTAATCATCCTTGGATGTTGAAGTTTCTCCAGAGGCCTGAAGAATGGCCAATGCAATATTTCTATACCAAAGGGGAGAGGAATGGATAAATCAGGTGTCTATATATCTGACATCAGTATAGAGTCAGCTATTAGAAGTGACAATATGGGATTAAAATAAATTCACATACAAACACGTGTTCATTAAGGACAGACAGCATGGAATTGTAAAAGGCAAGTTATGTCTTACAAACTTAGTTGAATCATTTGTGAAAATAATGGAATGCATTGATAAAGAAAAAGCTGTGGATGTTGTGGATATGGATTTTCAAAAGGCATTTGATGAGGAGTTTTGTTCCTACAGTTGAAAATGTGGCATTAATGGGAATGTGTGTGTAAGGGTGAGAAGGTAGTTAATAGTGGGTAATGGATGTTTTATGGACTGGAAGGATGTCAGTGATCCCTGCCAGCAGCCAGTATTGAGTCTAATGCTGGGTTTGGTTATAGAAGGCAATCAACACAAAATAAGGAAGCGTAGTGAACTGCTAAGAGTACTTTATGTGCCTTTAGATAAATGTTAGATGAAATTTAACATGGAAAAATGTGGTATGTTAAGTTTTGAAAGAAAAAATGAGGGAGTAAATATATATGAAATGGTAAAACTTTAAAGGGGCAGAGAAATGTCAGGATCTAGGAGAATTAATGCAGAGAGACTTTTTTTTAGTATAGGGAATCCCATGCAATGGTGGGTGTTAGGAGGAAAAGGAATAAATATTTGGGAAAGCAAATGTAATAGAACATGGAGAAGGGGAATGAACAGGACGAAGGATTAGCTCTTTCACAAAGTCAGCACAAACACGATGGCTGTAAAATTCTAGGGCAGAAATTTTCACTCAGCGGGCGGGCACACATAAAATGGCAGCGCGCCCCCGATCGGGGGTGTTAATTGGGTTTACACTAGCTACCGCCTGGCCCCGCACAAACCCCCCCCCCCCCGACAGGGGGAAAATTCAGCCCCATGTTACAGAGTCTCATAAGGGGACATGTTTCATTACATTTTTATATTCTTTATTTGCTTTTTTTAAACAGCATTTCATCTCCCTGAAGCAGCTCTGCGCCTCAGGGAGATTATGAAGCGCTCACTCGTGAGCATGCATGAAGTTCATGCTTGGCTGGCTCTTCCTCCTCTCCCACCCACCCCTCCCCCCACCCGCACAGGAAGCGCTGAGCACTCCCGCTCGTGTTTCACACTAGGCCGGCCTTAACTGGCCCGTCAGCATGAAATCGCGGTCTGGTGCCGATTGCGGGTAGCAGCCGGCTTCCTGACTGCCCCTGCCTGACCCGCCAAGGGCAAAATTCTGCCTTATGATCTCATGACCTGAAGCTGCTCTAGGTTCCGGTGGAGATGGCACTAGTTAAATATCCAGCCTTTCATGTTGACAGTTTCACAGCTAACAGACTTAGAAAAAAGAATGTGCTCAAGTCATCCAGTTTCTTTAGAGCTGATATATTACGATGCTGAAAACAGCATTATTACAATGATGAAATGACTTAAGCATCAACAGTAACTTAATTACTGCAGCATTTTTCTTATACAACTCTCTCTGATTCACAACTATGCATGTTTCAAGCGTTACACTGAAATTTCTCAAAAAGGTGTTCGAAACCAAAATGGGGAGAGAATGAAGGAGTCAGAATTTGCTGTCAATTTACATCCTTTAAAAATCAAATCCATAATTCTCTATGCAACAGGAAAGGAAAGCATATTTCTGCTGTGTAATGGTGAATTTTTCAAGCACTTTTTAAAATTTTGCCTTCACTGAGACCTGTTCTGCACTTTTAGTATCTGAATGCACTTTCACAGTTTAGGAATTGGAAATCTTCTCTAATTGTATTTTCTTAAACCCCATGCCTGGTTAAGGGGCTTCAAACTTTAATTTTCATACTTAAAGAAGGAATATGTTGTGTGAGTTCCACTCCTTCTTCAGGTGCAGATTGATTAACTTGATTTTAATGATTCAGTAAATGCTAATGAGACTGACAAGATGGTTCAGTCAGCAGAACTGCTGTAACAAACAAACAGTTTAACGTAAGTAGCCAATTATATCCCTACAGAAAATTCTAGACTGCAACATTTATTGCCTCTTAATGGAAAATTAAAAAGAGAAAACAGAACCAGGGGTCTAAACAAGAGCTAAGTAGAAATTAAGTAATTAACCTAATACTTTCTTACCAGCAATTAGACACTGCTAACAGCATTGATTCAGTCCTCTTTGTTGAATATTCAAGCTACATGGCATAGTAGCTGTCCCAGCTGTGGCTTCCAGGACACGGGATCCAACTGCCATTTTTCCTTCTTACCCTACTTTCCACTGTATGCAATATCCACTCCCCATTGTTCAGTGTCCAGTCCCCATTGTTCATTGGCCACTCCCCATTGTTCAGTGTCCAGTCCCCATTGTTCAGTGGCCACACCCCATTGTTCAGTGTCCACTCCCCATTGTTCAGTGGCCACGCCCCATTGTTCAGTGTCCACTCCCCATTGTTCAGTGGCCACGCCCCATTGTTCAGTGGCCACTCCCCATTGTTCAGTGTCCACTCCCCATTGTTCAGTGGCCACACCCCATTGTTCAGTGTCCACTCCCCATTGTTCAGTGGCCACGCCCCATTGTTCAGTGGCCACGCCCCATTGTTCAGTGGCCACTCCCCATTGTTCAGTGTCCAGTCCCCATTGTTCAGTGGCCACTCCCCATTGTTCAGTGTCCAGTCCCCATTGTTCAGTGGCCACTCCCCATTATTCAGTGTCCACTCCCCATTGTTCAGTGGCCACACCCCATTGTTCAGTGTCCACTCCCCATTGTTCAGTGGCCACGCCCCATTGTTCAGTGGCCACGCCCCATTGTTCAGTGTCTACTCCCCATTGTTCAGTGGCCACGCCCCATTGTTCAGTGTCCACTCCCCATTGTTCATTGGCCGCTCCCCATTGTTCAGTGGCCACGCCCCATTGTTCAGTGGCCGCTCCCCATTGTTCAGTGGCCACTCCCCATTTCTCCAGTATCCTTCTTGCTAATTCTACCAGCTGTCACTAACTCCCAACAGTCGCCATGTTTAAAGATGAGTCCAAAACTGTTGGCTTCCTCCACCTTCCCACTCTGTCTGCCACTCCCCTCTCTCTACTTGCTTTGAGCCTCAGGATGTGTTCTGTCCATATCTGACCACAGTTATCCTCTCTCATGTCATTCACACTGCTGCCCCCAACCCAGTCAATTAAATTTTAGGGCTACCATGTCACCCAGCATTGATCTCAGGGATCTTGGTCCATCCCACTACCCACCATGCTATTCCAGCTCACTGCTCTGACCTCAACCTGCCCCTTCCTTATCCAGTCTTGGACATGCACCGTTCATGTAACTGGACCTGCATGGCACCCCTACCTAAGGGCACTTCTTCTCAACAAATCAGATAGGAGGATCCCTACTACCAAATCCACTTAAATATTGGTGAGCCTTTTAAAGGACATCTTGTCTAAAGGTCCACTCAAGGCCCCTCCCCTCAGGTCTCCTGGGGACACTGGGAACTTTGATCCTGTGAAGTAACTGGCAACAAAATGGGGTACCAGTCCTTCTTTTTGCATAGAACAGTGATACTCCCCCCTCCCCCCACAACGTCCCCGCTCCCCCCAACACCCCCTGCATTGGACATGCGTTCGAAATGCTCACCCAAACCCATCGAACAGAACTAAAGTTCCGCTTCAACCTCCACCACTCCTTTCTGCTGGAATTTGCAGTTTAATGAGTACCATCTTTGCCAAAAAAATTCAAGCTGTGCAAGTCATGAATGAGCATCAAAAATGATATTGTTTCAATTGAGAGATTTCTATTTGTATACACTTTTAATACAGGAGGCACGGCTGGATACAATGGATATTGCTTAGATTTCTTTCCAGATTAGTTTATTCTTTATTGTTCATGTTGACACAAGGTTCTCTAATAACAGTGCTGGCTGTGAGGGACTAACCATGCAGTATAAGAGTTGATATGGCTTCCTCATCCATGGGATCTTCACTCCAGATTCCAGTGAATGCTTTTCCAATGCATTTGGATCAACAGCTTTGAATGTGTTTTTACTGATGCCAACCAGAATTTTACGTATGATGTTCTCAAAATTGACAATATTCAGCAACAAATCTGAATGCAAGGATTTGAATTGATATGATCAGTGTGTAATTGCTTCATTTTTCTTAACATTCATTGGAATCAGCACCTGAAAGTGAAATGTTAGTGTTTATTTTTGGGGGCATTTCCATCCATTCTGTTGAGAAGCATTAACATATCGTTCAGATGCTGATTTACCTAATGGACATTTTATAGTACTCTCTATCTTTATTTCAGATTTCTAGCAGTGTTTTATTTTATCTGTACTATTTCGGGATGTATTTAAAATTCTATATGTATGTATTAGTTTGTTTAATTAGGTATTACATTGCGTCTAGAGTACAGGTTGCAGCAGTCGAGATGGAGTTGCAAGCTATTTATTTGTTGAAGCAGCACTGTCCTCAGGGAAAAATTTGTTTCTCAAATGTTGCTTTTAAATTTTGGCTTCTGGTTTATCCCATAACATTATAAACTGGTTGAAGCTACTATTTCAGATAGAACTTGAGGTCCTCACCTTTAATAAGTGTTTAAAAACTTACTTTTCCCAGGTTTAGCTGAAGACAGGATCATTGGAGGATCTGAAGTTGTCCCTCACTCTATTCCGTATCAAGCTTCTTTGCAGATAAGATCAGTACATTATTGCAGCGGAACTTTAATTAACCCTAGATGGATCCTGTCAGCCGCCCATTGTGTGAAACCGTATGTTGCTTACGAATATAAATTACAATGTCCATTTTAAATTAACAAGTACATTATAAAATGTTTTAAAACTAAAGTGTAAGCTCGTTATTGTCACTGTGGTTTTTCTTGTGTTCTAGTCCGTACCTCATCACAGTTGTTTTGGGTGAACATAGTTTATCCAGATCAGATGGCAATGAACAATTCTACAATGTAGTCAGACTTACTATGTTTCCTTTTTACCAACCTGCAACATTCAGACATGACATCATGCTTTTGAAAGTAAGTTGTATGAATGTGTAATATTAAACAGCAAGTGACATTGGCACAGTGTTGCTGTGGTTACATTAACAGATAAAAGTGGATGTAAAATCAGATATATTGTTACGACCTGGTGAGGGCACATGTCAGGATTTGTCCTTTCTTTCCCATTCCTCCATTGGTCGTAACAGGATTTTTTGTAATTTATAAGAATTAAGGTATCAATTCAGTGTCTATACTTAACCGTTAACATGTTGATTGCAAAGAACTCATCCCAACAGGCATTCTTGAGCTGAACACAAAGGGGTCAGGTTTTATTGAGTTAAAAACCCAACCAAGTAAAGATATTTTTTTTTTAAATAAACACACATCTTGACCTTTGCAGCACACGTACACAAACATGCAAAATTATAAGTTATACAGTAGAGGAGGTTAACTTTTAGCCAAATTAAGATTCAATGATAAAAGGCAAAAAAAAGAGAGATAATTGTTTATGAGTCTTTTGCTGGTGTTCATGGCTAAGACACTTCTTTGTGGTCCCTGTTTCTCTCCCCCTGGAATCGGCACTTTGGAATTTTGAAGTGTCCTTCAGAACTTCCCTGTCTGTTGACCCCAGTATGATATAAGCTGGCACAGTTCCTTTCGATTCAATTTCTCTATCTCTGCTGATGTATTCCAAAATGTAACAGAGATAGGGCTCTGAACTTGAGACAGCAGGGAGAGAGATGGTGTCACTGTTCCATTTGCAGACTTCTTCTTCCACTACAGTAACCCACAGACAAGCTTATAATCACAGCTTTTCACAAGGGGGTTTCAGTCATGTAACAGTTGCTATTGGTACAGTGGAGGGTGATCCATGTTAACAAAATGAGCTTTGATCTCACATTGTCAAAGCTATCAAGATGCCATTGAAGCAGATAGGGGTCCTTAGCACCCTCCTTGCATAATATTTTGTTGGTCCTTCAATGTCCCAGATAGGTTCTATAGTCAGAAGGCCTAGTGACCTATTGTCCTTACGTTTGGTAGAGAGTTTAGACAATGGCAGGTGGGCAGGTGTCTAGTCCATCAGGGGAACTGCCTAGAGCTATGTTTCCTGGCAAATCCACATTCAGAAGTTTCCAGACTTGGCCAATTTGTAGGTGACTTCTGCAGCCATTTTGAAGTCAGAGTCGTCGCTTGGCAAATGTTCTTTTAAAGAAGTTTAATATATATCCGACCAGCCCATGAAATTAAAGATTAATAATTCACATGCACACCACACATCATCATGACAGTGTCGAAACACAAGAAGAGTGTGAGCAAATGCACTGCTCAGTATGATACTGAGTCAGACAGACCTGGGATGCCCAAATAAAGAGGTTCTGTTACATCCCTTGACATGATGTGAGAATGGAACTTCTGCCTCCTCCTTTCACTTGACTGTGTCCCAAGGACAGGATCATTTAAATAATAGGAACAAGCGCCCCATACCTGCATCGATGCACTCATGGTGTCTGTTGTAATGGTGGAGGTCCATTTGCACATCAGAGGGGAGGAGTTCTAAGTGTCAGCCATGGCTGAGTTGGTAGCTCTTGCCTCTATGAATGTTGTGGGTTCAAATCCCACTCCAAGACTTGAGCACAAAAAGCAACACTGACGCTCCAGTGCAGTACTAAGGGAGTGTTGCACTGTCTGAAGTGTTGTTTTTTTGGGTGAGATGTTAAACCCCAAAGCCTGACTGCCTTCTCAGGTGTACACTAAATGCCCATGGCACTATTTAAAGAAGAGCAAGGGAGTTCTCCCTAATGTCCTGGTCAATATTTATCCCTCAATCAGCATCACTGCTACAGATAATCTGATCATTATCACATTACTATTTATGAGAGTTTGCCATCTGCAGATTGGCTGTTTCACATTTCAGAACTACTCGATTGGCTGCAAAGCACTTCCAGATGTCAGATGTCCTGTGGTCATGAAAAATGTCATATAAATGCAATTCTCTCTTTTTCAAACTGGCAGATCCTTAATCCCTCCCTGGTCAAGGCACAATAATACCTAGCCTTAAAACAGGGCCAATCAGAGTCAAAACTAGTGCAATTTCCTCAGTAGCCCAGGTACATAGGAACATAGAAAATAGGAGCAGGGATTGGCTACTTGGCCTTCGATCCTGTTCCATCGTTCAACTAGATCATGGCTGATCTACCTCAATGCCATTTTCCTACACTACTCTCATATTCCTTGACATCTTTAATATAAAGGCCCAGTCTCCTCAATCTCTCCTCATATGACAATCCCTTCATTCCATGGATTAGTCCGGTGAACTTTGCTGCACTCCCTCTATGGCAAATACATCTTTCCTTAGGTGAGGAGACCACAAATGTTCACAATACTACAAGCACGGTCTCACCAAGGCTCTATATGTTTGCAGCAAGACACCTTTACTCCTGTCCACAAATCCTCTTGCAATACGATTCCAAACTTCTGTGAAAGTGTAGACCAGGCAAACCGGAGGAAGTGACCCTACGTTGGAACTTTTTTTCCAATCTTCTGATCGAGGCTGAAACCCAGTGACTTACAGTTCTCTCCTGCTTTCAGAATTCCAGCCTTATTCCTGCAGGATTGCACAATGTCTGCCCTCTTTTCTCAGCCAGGGCAACAGTAAATGTTGTTGTAATTGGCTGAAGCATTCCTAAATTGGGAAAGGAAATTCCAATTGCTGTCTATTACCCTGCTGAAAAATACATTTTGTTTGGAACATCAACGGGAACAATTTTGTCTTGTCATTATATACAGCAGCACTATAGACAAATGAGAAGATTTCATTTGGATATTATTTTTATTAAAATGACAAATGAGTGATGGCCCAGAGAAAATGTTATTGTGCTTATTTACAACATTCCTACGTGTAGTGACAGGCTGAAACCATTGTTACCTACAGCCACAAAACTGATTGGCAGAAACCTGCTGGGCTGAATGGCCTGTTTCTGTGCTGTAAAGCTCTATGTAATTCTATATAAAGCCCAAGTAACAGAATGTGGACTATAATGGGTATGACAGTGGGTACACGTAAGGACCCAATATTTTCTGAGAGTTTTGCGGGCTGAATGTGGGTGAAGAAAGATTCTCAGGTGAAGGGTGGGTGTGAAGGGAGCTGTGCTGCCACATTGCTTATATAGTAAGCAATTAAAATATTCTTATACAGGATGAGAGGAAATCATTGGCAGAGGCAAATATGCCTTTTTCACATAATCTGAAAATCTATTGATTAAACATTATCAAGGAGTATGTTAGAGAGGCATCTAAAATGAATTACAGAACCTTATCTATGGGGGTCTGTCTGTGTGGGTTCCAATAGCAGATGTGACTATAAATGGGTTACTATTCTTTACATGTGCACAAAATAACATTTCAACATGAACTTTGATATTGTGAAAACCAAAATTTTAGTAAATCTGTTTAGCAAATTTATTGTACACATATCAAATGTAACACTTTTCTTTTTTCAGATGGATAGGCCAGCAGCACAGAATGCCTACATCAGTCCTATCGCAATTCCAGCTACCGATAAAATTGTGCCTGAAAATACATTATGTACAGTCTCTGGCTGGGGAGTCACCACTGTTTACAGTTATAGCCTGTCGGATGTGCTTATGGCTGTTAAGGTTCCAATTATTCCTCGCTATAAGTGCAATCAACCTTCTTCTTATGGTGGAAGAGTGCATGTCTTCATGCTCTGTGCAGGATACAGAACAGGAGGCAAGGACTCTTGTCAGGTATGTAATAATTGTAACTTGATAAGTTTGACCTCCTAATTAGTGTCACTTCACACAATAGTATTCCAGTCAGAATTATTTCCAGAATGTTTTACATTGTGATGCAGTCATTCAAATTAATTCAAAAGGCTGTTATTTGTGTCATAAATTTAATCAGCTTGTTCTGGGGTTTCAAACACATTAACATGGCCCAAAGCAGAGCTAGAGTTCAAATGTATGCTTCAAATTCCTGATCAGAACAGCATGCAGCTCCATGTTGGCAAATTGTTTTAAAACTTTACAGACCTGGAAGGTCTCTGGTTTCACTCATGATCTCTGCTGAATTAAAGTGTTTAACCATGGGATATTCCGATTAAGCTCATTCAGGAAGGAGGAAATGATCTGGGATTTCTAACCTCCATTGAAAAAAGCGCAATTGTGAACATTGGATGAGCAATCACTTAGTTCTGATGACAACTTACAGCTAAATAACCTGTCAGCTTTCACTTTGTGAGCTAATACATGAAGGAATAGCCATGACACATTGGAGCTCTGCTGTTTCGGTTAAAGTGCCCCACAGCAAAAGTTGCAGCCGGTGCAATGTCATAAAGAGAGTTGGTACCTTTACAAGAGGAAGGAAAAAACTTGGAATCTTTTTAAATACTAAATTAATGCTAAATAGAAATTAAATATTACTTAATCTTTGCCATGCGAGCATTCACAGATGTAAGATTTATAGTTAAGTTAATAGTCCAACATCGAGAGGACTGTACATGATTAATTTCAAGGTATTTCCTGCTGTAATGGTACTGTATGGAAGGTTTAATTACAGCATGCCAGGTTTACACTCCATTCTAAATGTGCACACAGCAATTGGAAATGTATAAATAATAAGGACAGATTATGTGGCTTTAAAATAGGGATTGAATTATACCTGCAAAAAATGCTGGAAAAATTGAGCAGCTCTGGCAGCCTCTGTAGAGAGAGAGAAACAGAGCTAATGTTTCGAATCCATATGACTCTTCTTCAGAGCTGAAGAAAAGTCATATGGACTCAAAACATTAACTTTATCTCTCTCGACACAGATGCTGCCAGACCTGCTGAGTTTTTCCAGCACCTTTTATTTTTATTTCAGATTTCCAGCATCTGCAGTATTTTGCTTTTATCATTGAATTATATTTGAAAATGCCCTAGCACAATTATCTGTCCTCAACTTTGCTTCACTTGAAGACTACATTTCCTTTTGACTCCCTATATGAAATTCCACAGAAAAGAGACTAAAATCTAATTTAAATTCTTTATATCTTTTCACTGATTCTCATTTCTTCATTTCCATTCTGGCAGGGTGATTCTGGAGGACCGCTGATTTGTGATGGAGTCATTCAAGGAATTGTGTCCTGGGGAATCAGTTGTGCACATTACAAATACCCAGGTGTATACACTAGAGTAGGCAAGTACATAAGGTGGATTAAAAATAAAATAAGAAGATTTTGAGAATTGTCAGCTATTTACCATTTCTGGTTACTTATAAAAAATAATTTAGATACCATCCAGTTATTCTTTTGCTTATGTTAGCTCTCCAGAATAATTCAACTTTCTGTTGTATGGGGGTCAAAATTAATATAACTATCAATTATTCAACCATCTATCAATACTTTACTTAATTGAATATATAACCATCAATTTTCCTCCAATTATAAACAAACATTATGTTGAGTAGGATTGACACCAATTGAGTGAATAATTAATAAGAGAAATTTTCTGCATAGGAATTTGTAGAAAGGTCAATTTGTTTGTGTCAGTTCAAAACACAATTTCTTTATGAAAAATTGATGGCAAACCTTTTCTTTATTGGGAAAGAGCAGGGCAGTGTTTTAGGCATAATCCAATTATATACATTATGGTCTTGTTCCCTTGCTGCTTTCTGCTTGCTTCCTGTGACTGCTAACTCCACATCCTTCAGCTCCCCTTTCACTGGACTAGGTTAGACAAACTCAGCAAGCTCCTGTTGTTGCTCCCTATCAATTGCACTGATCACATGGATCTACCTCTCCCCCTCCCCGATTCCCTGCGCTGCATTGTTACTGATCTTTGGGTTTCACTCCCACTGTTCCCCTCTTCTCTGCTGATATACAGGATTTGCTAGCGTTCACTATATTCCTCTGCTGGACCCCTGGGTTAATCTCGTTGGCCCATTGTTGACTCTCCACTCCTCCTCAGCCTTCTGATTTCATTATTAACAACTTTACAGTTCACTTACCCTTAACGTTTAAACCTGTTTGGCTCCCCAAAGCAGCCTCAGCTTCAACCGACTGTCAACTTCCCTCCCCCAGACTCATGCAGCTCAGCTGAAGCTTAATATTTCCCCCAACAAACAGTAACAATAATCATTCATCGAGTTATAGTACAGTCTCAATAATAAATAACACCACATCCTGCCAATAATATAAATAATAAAGAAAACAGTGTTGTCATGATATATTAAATACAGACAAAACTGGACCTCAAATTTATTAAAAATAGGCAACCCATTAACTTTATTAATGGTAAATAATGCAGCCAGGAAGCCTCTTGAACCAATGCCCTTCTCACATAGCTTCAACCTCTATCCCTCAAAGCTGCTCTCCACTTCAGTCACAGAAATATACAATAGCACATACTCCAGTTCCAATTACAACTGAGATAAGATCATTTTGGAGACTATCACAGGTTTGGAGTACTGTGTCCACCTGTATGTCTCTGTGATAGAGTACCAGATGTGTGGAAGGGCAGTCAGAAAGTGTAACCCTAAGTTTCAAATGTATTAACTTTGATATGAATTTGTAGCTACAGTGTAATGTTTTATGATAAATGAATTTCTAAAAGTGAAAGCTTGTTAAAGCCCTAAGTTTCATGTTGTACAACACTTATCAGGATAAGTCAATGATTGGCTATCCCAACAGAGAGTGGCAGTCACAGAGAGTGCGTTTGGGAGAAGTGTGGGAACATGGCCATGAGTTTCCATTCATTTATTTTAATAGAAGTAGGATTACAGGCTACCGACCTACTTTTTCCCACGATGTGCTCCCTGAGCAAGGGAATCTCCCCTTGTAAATGTGATTCTGAATAATACAGTTTAAACCAGTATTAACAATACAATCTACAAGATATATATCTTCCGAATGAAGTTCCAACTGCATGTATATCTCAGCTACGATTGTTGGACTCACATTTGTGGAATGTTCATTGTTTCCTTCACTTCTCTAACACTCCCAGCAAAAGGAAACATGGAAATGCTATTGGAAGGTAAGCTTTCCTAAATCCTAAAGCTTTGTTAAAATTCTAATGATTCACTCAAATTATTAAATAGCCCTACAGCTTTTTGTGTGGACAAGGGCTGGCTGTCCAATTGGCTTGTTCGAAATCAGGAAGGATTTATGTGGGAGACGGGAGTGTAGACTCACATTGCATCCCTCAACTGCTGAGAATAAAACTCAAGCAAAATACTGGGATTATTACCAATTGTTAATTAACACTGGTTTAAACAAATACATCAAAGTAAACATTTATCACCCATGGAGGATGTAATATAAACTTTTATCACTCATTGTCTGATATGACAAGACAGATTATTCTGGACTCATATTGACCTTGTTCAAAATAGCTTTTCTTCTTAAATTTATAGCAATTTGCATATATGTATATGTATGTATGTTAGTGACTGCACATGTGTAACACTTTTTCTGTTTGTTTTTTGTATCTGCTTGTACAAATGTAGTTTAATTAACTTAAAGCGCTGGATGTATGAATCGAATAATTACTTGATAAAAGCTGTTGCTTTTTCCATTTTGTTCAGTTCATTTGCAAGAATTTATTTTGAATATAAATTCCAAGCATTCAGGAAAGCCTCATTTTTTTGTGTATCTTTTTTATTTCTAACTTTCTTCCTTCCTTTCTCAAAGGCACTGCCTCCAACTGCTGACTGGATTCACAAGCACCAGGTCTGAGCCCCAGGCAGGTTGCTGCTCCTCAGGTGTGACCCTAAACAGCTGAAATGTTAACAGGGTTTATTGAAAACAAATGAGGAATGGGAACCTTAACTTAAATCAAGTGTATTTCTGATATTAAAGGAATCTGTGGCCTACTATTTGAGGGTGTGAGCTGCATACAGCTCAATGAAGGTCCCAGGGCCTAATAATTTCAATAGACAAAATATTCACAGACAGGGACTGCCCAGACAATCAGCCCCTATCTTTCAGAATGAAACCATCTAGTGTCTGTAATGAACCTCGAAAAACATTGAAAAGCACTAAGGGAAGAAACTAGCACTAATTCATCTTGTTCCCAGGGAGTCACTCAGGATGTGCTGGGGAGAATATGACTTTTGTTGGAGCAGTGTTTCTAGCATCAGCAGGATATAAACAGCTACTGCCACCTGATGGATAAAGGATATCATGGAGAAAGCGGAGGTCAGAAACAGACTATTCATCCAGTTGGTCTGTGCCAGTGTTTATAGGAACATAGAAATAGGAACAATAGAAGTAGGCCATTCAGCCCCTTGAGCCTGCTCCATTATTCAACTAGATCATGGCTGATCTTCTACCTTAACCCCATCTCCCCCACACTATCCCCGTTTCTCTTTAATATCTAGAAATATATCAATCTCAGCCTTGAACATGCTCAATGACTGAGCTTCCACAACCCTCTAGGATAGAGAATTCCAAAGATTCACCACCCTCTGAGTGAAGAGGTTCCTCCTCATCTCAGTCCTAAATGGCCTGCCTCTTATTCTGAGACAGTGCCCCTGGTTCTAGACTCCCTCAGCCATCCTATCCACATCTACCCTGTCAAGCCCTCTAAGAATTTTAGACAATAAGACCATAAGACATAGGAGCAGAAATTAGGCCATTCGGCCCATCGAGTCTGCTCTGCCATTCAATCATGGCTGATAAGTTTCTCAACCCCATTCTCCCGCCTTCTCCCCGTAACCTTTGATCCCCTTACCAGTCAAGAACCTATCTATCTCGGTCTTAAATACACTCAATGACCTGACCTCCACAGCCTTCTGTGGCAATGAGTTCCATAGATTTTGAAAACATCAATGAGATTACCTCTCATTCTTATAAACTCTAGAGAATTTGGGCCCAGTCTCCTCAATCTCTCCTCATCGGACAATCACCTTTATGCTCCACACTCCTCTTCATCTCATCCTATCGCCACAGCTATTCTCTTACCCCTCATGTGCTTATCAAAATTCCCTTTAAATGCATTAATGCAGCATCACACACATGCGTCTAATAGTGCGAAAACTCTCCAATTGAGAGCTTCAGTTTATTTTTGGAGGGGAGGGCAAGTGAACTGCGTCAAAAGATTATTAGACTTTTGAAGGTATAGTCTTGAGCAGATGGTGAGTTGGGGGACCCTGACAGAAGGTACACACAGGAATAAAAGCATTTCTGTGGGCCTTCCTTTGCAGTGTCAGTCTGCGATTAACACTGGGGCACTTCAGCCAATAATGGGAAGTTGGTTTAATCAAGATTAAAAATTGGGTCTTATTGAGTCTTTCATGCTCTTGCTGCAAAACCTCCAAACATGCTCTGCACTGGCACTGAGTGGCCAGAGGGTGGGGTGCTATGTATAACAGGCATTGAGGAGACTTTAATAATGATAGAGATAAAAACAAAAAACTGCGGATGCTGGAAATCCAAAACAAAAACAGAATTACCTGGAAAAACTCAGCAGGTCTGGCAGCATCGGCGGAGAAGAAAAGAGTTGACGTTTCGAGTCCTCATGACCCTTCGACAGAACTGATGGTTCTATTGAAGGGTCATGAGGACTCGAAACGTCAACTCTTTTCTTCTCCGCCGATGCTGCCAGACCTGCTGAGTTTTTCCAGGTAATTCTGTTTTTGTTTATTGAGGAAACTTTGCCACTTTGTGCCTCTCCCCTAGTAATCAGGGAGCTGTGCACAATAGCACCAACCCTCACAATATGAGCCCCAACAAGTACAACTAGTAACGAGTTCATTATTGTCCTATTAATTAAAAAAGGTGTCAATAACCATGACATTGGCATATGAAGAGTTGGCAGTTCTAGTGAATGGAAATGAGCTAAACACAATAATGTAAACAATTAATCACATCAAGTCTGATGGCTCTTTATAAGCTAATTTCTAAAGGTTATTTTGGATATGATATTTACCATACTTAACAAGGGAAAATTTATATTAAGATTAAATTAAAGCACTATCAATGCCAGCAGCTGATGTGTTGAAGGAATCTGCTTGTGGTCTTTGTATTGTGCAAGTGGGTTCTTCACAAGACTGACAGATGTAGGACTGACAGAAAACAGCAGTCATAGAGTCATAAGGGTCTACAGCACAGGTAAAGGCCCTTCAGCCCATCGAGTCTGCGCCGGTCGAATAAGTACCTAACTATTCTAATCACATTTTCCAGCACTAGGCCCATAGCCTTGTATGCCATGGCATTGCAAGTGCACATCCAAATACTTCTTAAATGTTATGAGGGTTTCTGCCTCTACCACCCTTTCAGGCAGTGAGTTCCAGATTCCCACCACCCTCTGGGTGAAAAAATTCTTCCTCACATCCCCTCTAAACCACCTGCCCCTTACCTTAAATCTATGCCCCCTGGTTATTGATCCCTCCACCAGGGGGAAAAGTTCCTTCCTGTCTACTCCATCTATGCCCCTCATAATTTTATACACCTCAATCATGACCCCCTTCAATCTCCTCTGTTCCAGGGAAAGTAACCCCAGTATATCCAATCCCTCCTCATAACTAAAACTCTCCAGCCCAGGCAACATCCTGGTAAATCTCCTCTGCACTCTCTCTAGTGCAATCACATCCTTCCTATAATGCGGATTCCAGAACTGCGGACAATACTCTAGCTGTGGCCTAACCAACCTCCAGCAGCAATTACACACATTTAGTGTATAACCCAATATAAGATGGCCTTCATGCTCCTAGACACACCAACACATTTGCCTTTGTGCATTACGTTTTTGTGTAAAATTTGTGCAAGTTTTAGATGCTAAAAATACATGTTTGAACTAAATTCAAAGTGCTGGTGAAATCTGTGTTAACATTGGGTTGAATTTCTCCGTCGGTGAGCTGGGGGCGGGGCCCACTCGCTGATGTGAAAATGACGTGGGATGACATTGAGCGGAACCCCTGACGTCACCCCGCCCCATTTAAATATTGAGGAAGGCGGGGGCACAGCAAAATTAGCTGTCCACCCGCCGACCTGTCAATGGCCAACTGAGGCCACTGACAGGGTAGTTAAAACAATGAAAAGACCTGCCCGTCCAACCTTAAGGTTGTCGGACAGGCCAGGAGCCCCGGCGGCAACTAGAGACAACATGAAACCTCATCCAGCGGCGGGAAAAGGTTGGTTTTAAAAAAGTTAAATAAAGTTTTTGTGCACTTTATTAACATGTCCCATCTCATGTGACATTGTTAATGATTTTTTTATTTTTCTGTTTTTAAACTTTGAAAACCTTTCAGCGATCTCCCTGAGGCTGCACTTAGCCTCAGGGGGATGCGCGCTCTATCGTGTGCAAGTGTGAAAGAGTGCACTCTTGCATTTGGGGAATCCTCCCCCCCCGCCCGCACAGGGAGCACATAGCGCTTTCCGCTGGACATCACACTGGGTGGGCCTTAATCGGCCCGCCCACGTAAAATGGCAGTGGGACCTGCTTCTCCGGCGGGGATAGGCTCCCTGCCCACCGGAGATTGGGTCAGGCCCGCCCGCCTGACAAGGGCAAAATTCAGCCCATTATCTTTCAACCAGCCTGCCATCTATTACCATAAAAAAAATTAAAATAAGTCATCCTACATTCCCTTCCCAATTCCTCCCTTCTTATTCATCTCATCAATTCCTGATCTAACGCTGCTTAAATTCCTCACTACTGGTTTCCAGCTACAACAGGGATTGAGAATTGGTTGGCAGACAGGAAAGAGAGAGTTGGAATAAATGGGCCAATTCGGAGCAGCAGGCGGTGACTAGTGGGGTACCGCACAGATCAGAGCTTGGGCCCCAGCTATTCACAATATATATCAATGATTTGGATGAGGGAACCAAATGTAATATTTTCAAGTTTGTTGACAACATGAAACTTGGTGGGAATGTGAGTGGTGAGGAGGGTATTAAGTGGCTTCAAGGTGATTTTGACAAGTTGAATGGGCAAATACATGGCAGATGCAGTCTAATGTGGATAAATGTGAAGTTATCCACTTCGGTAGGAAAAACAGAATGGCAGAGTATTATTTAAATGGTGATAGATTGGGACCTGGGTGTCCTTGTACACCAATCACTGAAAGCAAGCATGCAGGTGCAGCAAGCAGTTAAGAAGGCAAATGGTATGTTGGCCTTCATTGTGAGAGGACTTGAGTACAGGAGCAAGGATGTCTTACTGCAGCTGTACAGGGCCTTGGTGAGATCATACCTGGAGTATTGTGTGCAGTTTTGGTCTCCTTACTTAAGTAAGGATATACTTGCCATAGAGGGGAGCACAGCGAAGGTTCACCAGACTGATTTCTGGGATGGCAAGATTGTTGTATGAGGAGAGATTGGGCTGTGTAGGCCTGTATTCACTGGAGTTTAGAAGAATGAGAGGGGATCTCATTGAAACATATAAAATTCTAACAGGGATGAACAAACTGGATGCAGGGATGATGTTTCCTCTGGCTGTGGGGTCTAGAACAAGGGGTCACAGTCTCAGGATACGGGGTGGACCATTTAGGACTGAGAGGAGGAGAAACTTCTTCACTCAGAGGGTGGTGAACTTGTGGAATTCTCTACTACAGAAGGCTGTGGAGGCCAAGTCACTGAATATATTTATGAATATAAGAACATAAGAACTAGGAGCAGGAGTAGGCAATTCAGCCCCTCGAGCCTGCCCCACCATTCATTACAATCATGGCTGATCTCATTTTGGCCTTAACTCCAATTTCCCGCCCTCTCCCCATAACCTTTCAACCCATTACTAATTAAAAATCGATCTATCTCCTACTTAAATTTATTCAGCGTCCCAGCATCCACTGCACTCTGAGGTAGTGAATTCCACAGATTCACGACCCTTTGAGAAAAGTAATTCCTCCTCATCTCTGATTTAAATCTACCACCCCTTAGCCTAAAACTATGGCCTCTTGTTCTAGAATACCCCACAAGGGGGAACATCTGCTCCACGTCTACTTTGTCTATCCCCTTTAGCATTTTATATACCTCAAGATCTCCTCTCATCCTTCTAAACTCTAGCGAGTAAAGGCCTAAACTGCTCAATCCCTCCTCATAAGACAAGCCCCGCATCTCTGGAATTAATCTAGTGAACCTCCTCTGAACCGCCTCCAATGCAACTACATCCCTCCTCAAGTAAGGGGACCAAAACTGTGCACAGTACTCCAGGTGTGGTCTCACCAACGCCTTGTACAGTTGCAACAACACTTCCCTATTTTTATACTCTATTCCTTTAGCAATAAATGCCAAAATTCCATTTGCCTTCCTTATTACCTGCTGTACCTGTATATTAACTTTCAGCGATTCATGCACGAGGACACCCAGATCCCTCTGCACTGAAGCATTCTGAAGTTTCTCTCCATTTAAATAATAAGTCGCCTTTTTATTCTTCTGACCAAAATGGATAACCTCCCACTTATCCACGTTAAACTCCACCTGCCAAATTTTGGCCCATTCATCTAACCTGTCCATATCCATTTGTAAATTTCTTATTTCTTCATTGCAGCTTACTTTCCCACCTATCTTGGTGTCATCTGAAAATTTAGCTACAGTACCTTCTGTCCCTGAATCCAAGTCATTAATATAGATTGTAAATGGTTGGGGCCCAAGGAGCGAACCCTGTGGCACCCAACTAGTTACAGCTTGCCATCCAGAAAAAGACCCATTTATCCTGACTCTCTGCTTTCTGTTGGTTAGCCAGTCCTCTATCCAAGCTAATATATTATCCCTAACTCCGTGTGATCTTATCTTGTGTATTAATCTTAAGGAGGAAATAGATTTCTAGATTCTAAAGGTGTCAAGGGCTATGGGGAGAGAGTGGGAATATGGCGTTGAGATAGAGGATCAGCCATGATCATGTAGAATGGTGGAGCAGGTTTGAAGGGCTAAATGATCTACTCATGCTCCTATTTTCTATGTTTCAATATTTCTATCTGCAGGTTCTTAAAACCCAATGTGGCACATATTAGTTACTGTTTCTTGATTTGCCTCATCTTCACTCATGATCTTTTTATCTTTGTTGGTGTCCTGTGTGCAGGTCTTGACCTTACATAACATATCCTCAATTTAAAAACAACCTCTTATGGAATTAACTGGCAATAACTGTTATATTAAAAAGGACTATACACACCTGGTTCATATTTTCTAACTACTAATTATGTCATTACTAAGAATCAGCAGATCTTGTTTATGGTCTGATATTCTGGGAGTATTATGGAGCAGATTGTAGTTCATCAGCAGTTCCCAGGAGATCTGAATTAGATGGATTGGGATGTACATTCAAACTCTTCAGTTAGAACAATTTTAATTTTAATGTCACTGTGGTAAGTGCACAGCCCTTTCAAAGTTCCCTTGGCCCACACAGTTACACAGTGATACTGTTCAATAGGATGCATAGGCCAACTCCTTTTCACTAACACATGAGCAATACACTGCAGAGGCTGGAAATTGAAATAAAAACAGAAAATGCTGGAAACACTCAGTGAGTCTGGTTGCATCTGTGGAACAAGGAACAGAGTTAACATTCTCAATCAATGACCCTTCATTCAAAATAACTTCATTTATATCAACACTGTTTGTGGGATCTTGCCCTGTATTCCTACAAGACATGACTATACTGTAAAATTATCCCTTGCTGGTGAGGTACTTTGTCACAGCTGTGAATGCTAAAGGCATTATTTAACTACAAAGATAAAAACAAAAAACTGCGGATGCTGGAAATCCAAAACAAAAACAGAATTACCTGGAAAAACTCAGCAGGTCTGGCAGCATCGGCGGAGAAGAAAAGAGTTGACGTTTCGAGTCCTCATGACCCTTCAACAGAACTGAATGAATGTTAGAAGAGGGGTGAACAATGCTGCCAGACCTGCTGAGTTTTTCCAGGTAATTCTGTTTTTGTTTTTTATTTAACTACAAGCTCTTCCAATCAGCAGTATGGCTACCATTTTAGGCCACAAGTCAAGCAGCTTGATTGGACAGTAGACAATGTGTGTATGTGGATGTTTCCCAGTCACTAGGTCCAGCAGCCAAAGATCATTCATGACTTTCAGAATAAACTGCACATGCACAAACACTGCTTACACTGCAGGACAGACTCTGCAGCGTTAGCAACCAGGATTAGTACAGAAAAGCTTTAAGCAGAAGTGGGGCTGTGATATAAATGTTATACATACCAGTGATTCTTTAGCCATTTGTTTTAAAGCTGTCCTGTCATTATAGCAGTAGCTAACACAATCATGTGATGTGGCCTTAATACTGTCATATAGCAAACAGTAGTTTGCACCTTTAACCTAAGTGTAAATGTGCCATTTGTGTGCAGGATGGAAGCTTGCAACCAGTTGCTAACCGCAAAATATGCTCCAGCAGAAAGCCATCTGTGCTGAACAGGTTAGCTGTACATTTGTTATGTCAGGTTAGCAATTATGTATTTACACAAAAACAAAAATTGCTGGAAAAACCCAACAGGTCTGACAGCATCTGTGGAGAAACAGACAGAGTTAACCTTTCGAATCTGTATAACTCTTCAGAGCTGTGAAGAGTCATACAGACTCAAAACTTTGACTCTGTCTGTTTCTCTCCACAGAAGCTGTCAGACCTGCTGAATTTTTCCAGCATTTTTTGCTTTTGTTTCAGATTTCCAGCATCCACAGTATTTTTCCCTTATAGCTGGATAAACATCTGTTAAGTATAAGTTACCCTTTGATATGTGAAATCCTGATGCCATTTATATCATTGTAATATAATGTGCATGTATTTGTATGTGATCTGGTTTTCCCAAATAATATTTTAATATAAAGTAAACATGAAATGTCATCACCTATAATCAGGACCATTAAGATAAGGGGCTTGATTTTAGCTATGTTCAAACAGATGCTGGTGTTAGGGGGCGGTGGGGTGGATGGGATTTGAGAAAAGGTAGGGCAATTGTACATAATAAGCAATGTAGGAACAGGAAGTTTAATTCAGCAAGTCTGTTTTGTGATTCTATGAGATCATGGCTGATCTGGAACCTAACTCCACATACCCCCTTTGTTCCCTGTTCTTTAATGCCTTCAGTTAATAAAAATCTAGCATTCTCAGATTTAAAACTAATTCATCTAGCATTGATGCCATTTTCCAAAGACAGTTCCAAACTGCTACCACACTTTGCATGAAATTCCAGTGCCTATAAACCCAATGTACTCAACCTCTCATCATAGCTCACCCTCTCAGCCCAAGAACCAATTTAGTGAACCTTGGCTCTACTACCTCCAATGCAAGAATATCCTTCTGTTAATGTGGGGACCAAAACAGCCACAGTACTCCAGGTGTGGTCTCAGCAAAGCCCTGTATCATTGCAGCAGGACTTCCTTGTTCATCATCACTACAGCAACAAGTGCATTCATATAGCACCTTATGTTGGTAAAACATCCCAAAGTGATTCATAGGCTCATAGATGTTTACAGCACAGAAGGAAGCCATTCGTCCACCTGCCGGTCAACAAAGATCTGACTACATTAATCCCATTTTCCAACCGCTCGGCCCATAGCCCTGGAGGCTATGACAATGCAAATGAATATCCAAATACTTCTTAAACGTTACGAGAGTTCCTGACTCTCCTGCTATGTGCTTAGCTTGGGCTAAGTTAAAGACAGCACACTGACTCGTATATTGGCATTTCTGGTGTATTTACACAATTCTGGTGTACTTCACTTTGGTGTAAAGTCGTTTTGTCTCCTGTAAACGAAGGCCTGAAATAACTGAAAGGAAAACTAATCGATTTCGACTTGATCTCCTTTCACTCCACTGAATTGCATTTTAAAAGCTGCAACCTTCCCAGTTCCTTCCGGGTTTATTCCCTTTACCCATCCCTGGGTTGAAATTTCCCTTCTAAACCTGCGGCGACCTTCAGCTCTCTCTGAGTGACTGCTTTACATGATGAGAACATTTAAACCTCACCGCTAATGTTAACAGGAAAGAGCCAGTTACAGATTCCAATGAGGGCTTTTGTTTAGTTGCAGAAAGCACACTCGCCAGTGTCATTTTCTTGGTACATTAAAGAGTGAGGGGGTGGAGGGTGGGGGTGTTGTAAATGTCACCACAAGGTTGGTGGGGAGCAGCGCCCTGTATAAAGGAGCACTCACTGTGCCCCTGTCTCCCGTCTCTGAAAAGATGCAGCCCGGTCAACTCATTTTCTTCGTCTTTCTCTCAAGGGCAGGTCAGTGTTTTAGCAAAGTGACTATTACCGCTCTCACTTGTACATTACAGTTTATTGAGGGAGCTGGGCTGCCATTGACTTGAGGACTTGGTTGGGTTTATAATAAAACTGGTTAAAATTCGCGGAATTTCAGTCACTAATCTGAATGTTTTCGTTACTCAGGCGCCGCTCCTGACAATATTGTCACACAATCTCCCCCCGCCACAATGTTTGTGGGACAGGGTGTGGAGATAAAGTGCACACAGACCGCTAGCTGGGATTATATACACTGGTACCAGCAGATACCCGGGGAAAGCTTGAAATTCATCCTGTATATTCAGCAAGCATATGGAGCACAGAAAGCATTCACCTCGGAAATTCCCGCCAGGTTCAATGTTTCTCGGCCAGACCTTCGCAACTGCAGTCTGATGATAAACTCGCTCCGTGTGAGTGACAGTGCCGTGTACTTCTGCGCTGCTAGTTTCTCACAGCGGTGCAAACAGGCGTGTGTTCGCACAAAATCACCATTCAGGACCCAGCTCCACCTGAACCTAGTCTTCTTCAGTCGTGTTTAGGCATTTTCCAGACAGGTCATAAAACTACAGAATCCTACAGTCATTCGTCCCATGCTGCCTGACCATTAAACTATGCAATAAATCCCACTCTCCTGCTCTTTCCCCTGTAGTCCTGTAATTTCCACCTTCAAATATTTACTCAATTCGACCTTGATTTTTTAAACTGAATTCGGTTCCAAGGTCCATTCAGACCAATATCCCTCTTCCCCGCCCGCCCTCTTCTCTAAATCACCCGAAATCTGTGTTCTCCGATAAACCGCCATTGGAACTGACCTTGTTTATTCTATCAAAATAGTTCGTTAAGCCTATTAAAAAATCTTGATTTCTTTCAAAATTAGTGGATGTAACAGCGCAATAGTGATCAGCTCTCGGAAATCCAATAAGGGATTGTTCGGAGTCACAAACTGAACCTCTTCTGAGGAGCAAAACACAAAAGCGCCTCTGGCCACCCAGCTGAGTTATTGTGGGGCTCACACACCGGCTGCTTTATTCCGACTGGACAGCATCATTTCACTCTGCTTCCTGCACCCAGCTTGCTGCTCCGGCCCAGCCTTGAGCAGAGTCCAAAATATCACACAACACCCCACCCCAAACACCCCCCACCCCCAAACACCCCAACACCCCCACACACCACAACACCCCCTACTCCCAAACACCCCCTACCCCCTACCCCAAACACCCCAAATACCCCCTACCCCCAAACACCCCAACACCCCCACCCCCAAACAGCCCAAATACCCCCTACCCCCAAACACCCTCTCCACTCCCAAACACCCCAACACTCTCCACCCCCAAACAACCCAACATGCCCCCACCCCCAACCACCCCCCACCCCAAACACCACAACATTCTCCACTACCAAACACCCCAACACTCTCCACCCCCAAACACCCCAACACTCTCCACTACCAAACACCTCCTACCCCTACACCTAAACACCCCAAATACCCCCTACCCCCAAACACCCCAACACTTTCCACTACCAAACACCCCAACACCCCCACCCCCAAACACCCCAAATATCCCCTACCCCCAAACACCCCCTCCACTCCCAAACACCCCAACACTCTCGACTCCCAAACACCCCCAACACCACCCCCACCCCCAAACAACCCAACACCGCCCCACCTTCAAACACCCCATCACCACCCCCACTCCCAACCACCCTCCCACCCCAAACACCCCAACGCCCTCTACTCCCAAACATCCCAGCACCACCCCACCCCCAAACACCCCAACACTCTCCACTCCCAAACACCCCAGCAGCACCCCCACCCCAAACACCCACCACCCCAAACACCCCCCCCCACTCCCAAACACCCCAACACCCTCCACTCCCAAACAACCCCACCCCCAAATACCCCCAAACACCCCCAAACGCCCCACCGATCCTGAACTTTTTGTTTTATTTTCAAACTGACAGCCACTTCCTCTGTAAGAGCCTGCTGCCACTGGATGTTGGACATTCCCGGTATATCCGGCATTGGGAGGGCTGATCATTGATTGAACTCTCCTCGGGCCTGACATGACCTGCCCCATTATCACTTCCACACCAGTGAGCAGCAGCTTTGGAATTGCACTGATGGAGAAATGACGCTAATCAAATCCCAGTTCCACACACCAACATCCTACCCATTGCCTCCATTACAGGTGTCAAAGCGGGGGGAGCCCTCTCGCTGCTGTCCATGTGGCGAGAGAAATAACAGCCTCAAACCAAGCAATCCCTCTACTTCCAGAGCGACAGAAAGCAGAAAATCAGACACACTTACCTTAGCACCGGAATTTCTCCAATAGTTTGTCTCTTTCCGAGATGTTTGGAATTTCCGAAATTCCATGAGCTGTGGTTGGACTTGGATTTCCTGCTTTTCCTTCCTTTTTACTGGCGAGTTCACGGTGGTTTCAGCTGGTCTCCCATTTCCTACTTTGTGACTGCTTAACGGGTCAGTCTATGCAAAGCGTATCGGCGCGGTTCCTGACCTCACCCAGGTCTGTATCTTGTTATGAGTGCTTTAGAGTGGTGGCATTTTGCACAATTGTGCCGCTAAATTAGGCGTCACCAGTACAAGAGGAAATAAAACCATTCTGCGCAAATCTGCACTAGGATATCTGTACAGAAATTAATGAGCTACAGAAAATAATTCTGTCCTGTAACCAAACAATGACTGGTAACCATACGACACTAACACAGAATCGCAGACTCATTATGACACAGAAGGAGGCCATTCGGCCCATCAATTCCATGGGGCACTCTGTACAGCCATTCAGTCCCACCCCGCTCTACCCTCCCCCCCACCCAGGGGCCTGCGGTTTATTCTCCCTCTTGCCCGCCCAAATTCCTTTTCCAGTCATTCGTCAACTCTGTTTCCGCCATCCTGCTTAGGCAGCCAGTTCCAGATCATTACCACTCGCTGCATAAAAACTTCTTCCCCACATCCTTCTGCAGCTCTTCTCCAAACCATAAATCTGTGGCCCTGGTCCTTGTACCGTCAGCTGCGGGAAAGGGTCTCTGCCCGTGTGTGCAATGCACTGAGATCACTGTTAAACCTGAGACTCTCAGACAGGTTGTTACAGCAGGGCTGCACCTTCACTTGGAAAGGCTGCGTCTTCAGGACTTGAGACGGTTACATTCTAAATACAGAACAATTCATGGTGCAAATTCAAATACCATTTTCATAAATCAGCCTTTTTTCTAAAATCACGGAGGTGACTTTCAAAGGTTTGGAGAAAGCAGAGGGACTGACCATTGAAACAGAGGGCGACTATTTCAGTCCTTCCAATACATATTTTGACAATAACCTAAGAGCGCTGCGCATGCTCGGGCACCTCTACATTTCGTTGGCTACCAGTCAGAACGCTGTGTCTACGCGGTAAGGCTCAAAGTCAGGAAGCTAGCGAGGTCAATCTATTTAGATTTAATCTAGACACACATTGCTGACAGTTAATGCGCTGCTCCAAATGAGACTCGAGCAATGAGGAAGGTATTGCAGGTGCCCGCAGCGCACCATAATGTTGCACTGCCTGGAGTGTCTTCACCTCTAGAGCAGTGTGATGGCTCCAGGAGTTGGGTTGCAGTTGTCATTTTGTCACGGGTACGTCAGGCCCCCCGCCCGCCCCCCACACACACACCTTAAACCAGCTTATATTTCAACTCTTTCTTGGACTCGAACTCAAGTTCTGTCGAAGGGTCATGAGGACTCGAAACGTCAACTCTTTTCTTCTCCGCCGATGCTGCCAGACCTGCTGAGTTTTTCCAGGTAATTCTGTTTTTGATTATAGAGAGGCCCCAGGGCAGCTGATGTTGCGGTGGCTGCTGTGAATTTGTCATCTTTCTACAGCGCCTTCATACTACAAACGCTGAGCGGAGGTGACCCGGGAAGATCCGAGCTGCAAGAACGAAGATATTATTTCTGGCACATCAAAAATCATGAAATTGATAATTATTAAATGTTTGGTTCTAGTACATTTGATAATTCCTGGTTTATTAGTTATACAACACACCACAGAATCAGTTCGTCCAGGGATTATTAACCATGTCGGCGACTGGATTTACAGCAAAGTGTATATTCCAGTACATATTACACATATTATACACAAATTACACATATACACATATTATACACAAATTACACATATTATACACATATTATACACAAATTATACATATTATACACAAATTATACATATACGCATATTATACACATATTATACACAAATTACACATAATATACACAAATTATACATATTATACACAAATTACACATACACATTATACACAAATTACACATACTATACACATTATACACAAATTATACATATACACATATTATACACAAATTGCACATATTATACACATATTATACACAAATTACACGTATTATACACAAATTACACAAATTATACACAAATTACACATATTATACACATATCATACACAAATTACACATATCGTACAGAAATTACACATATGCACATATTAAACACAAATTACACATATTATACAGAAATTACACATATTATACACATTATACACAAATTACACATATTATACACAAATTACACATTATACACGTATTATACACAAATTACACATATTATACACAAATTACACATTATACACATATTATACACAAATTACACATATTATACACAAATTACATATATACACATATTACATATATTATAAACATATTACACACATTTAACATTTTATACACGCATTACACATATTATACACATGTTACAAATATTATGTACACAGTGGGGAGGCGGTGACATAATGGTACTGTCACTGGGCTGGTAATCCAGAGACCCCGGGTAAGACTCTGGCCAATCCCGCCACGGCAGATGGTGGAATTTGAATTCAATAAAAAAAATCTGGGATTAAAAGCCTAATGGTGACCATGAATCGATTGTGGTTAAAAACCCATCTGGGTGAATAATGTCCTTTAGGGGAACCTGCCCTCCCTACCTGGTCTGGTCTACATGTGACAAGGGCAATGAATGCTGCCCCCTACCCCCACCCCCTCCCCCACCCCCCTCCCCCTCCCACACACATTCCATGAACGAATAAAACAAATTATTCACTCACAGACAAGCAGGAAATCGGAAAGGGTGTAGGTATGAGCCCTAAGTGACGTTCAACTTGCTCGATGTAAAATACTCCGCTGTTGAAATATATGAACACATTAAGTGCAGTTAACCGCGCTCCATTTGTCGGATTCTGTATCTATCCGGCTGCAGGGTCTCCAGTCACTGTCTGACCATGGGGTCAATGTGAATTCTCTTGCTGCTGCTCCTGACTGCTTCACGTAAGGTTTTCGAATATTTATGTCAGAAGAACCGATTCTGAATTTTTACATGTGAAATAAAACAAGTTTGCGCAGCACCTAACGAAATTGCTCCAATCTGTCCATGTATAATTTGTGTTGTTGCCAATCTACAGTGAGTAAAACTATCTGAAATGCTCCCAGGTGCAGTTGCTGGCAATTCGGCCACACAGTCTCCTCTTGTTACTGGAATCCTCGGGCAGAATGTGGAAATCAGCTGCCTTCAAACGAGTGCCTGGGATTATATCTATTGGTACAAACAGGCTCCAGAAACCCTGCAGTTCACTCTGTTTTTCACTATGATAGCGCAATCAGTAGACATTACACTACAGATATCCCCGACCGCTTCAACATCTCCAGATCCGACTTGCGTGAGTGTAAACTGAGCATCTACACGGTTCAGCTGAGTGACAGTGCCGAATATTTTTGTGCAGCTGTGTCGGGCACAACACCGCAGACTCGGGTACTCCTCTGTCAAAAACCAGCCATTCGCTCCTTCCTGCGTCTGTTGTGTGTTCTATATTCGCTCCTTGTTAACTAATCTGGAATTATTCAGTTTTCCAACAATGCGTTAAACCAATCAATGTAACTGGGAAAATGAAGTCCCTAATTCTTGGAAAGAAGGAGTTGGAAATGTTTTATCTGAAGAATTAAATGGACTGAATGGCCTTTTATTCTTCCTACCTTATATAAAGAGGCCTGACAGAGTCAGGCACAAAGTTTATCTCGTATTGAAATACGATTGAGATACATTGGTCTCTGTTCATCATCTGGGTCCCAATAACTGTACATGTCCGATTGCACCACAACGTAAAGTGAGCCTATGTCTAAGAGACTCTCGGCTCTTAGTTACTTAAAGAATACGTAGCATACTTATAACACACACGTATATAATATACAACCGCTCTAATATATATATCACAGTGTTAGATGTGGCGCAGCTCTGAAGCAGGGTCATACAGACTCGAAACGTTAACTCTGTTTCTCTCTCCACAGATGCTGCCAGACCTGCTGAGTTTTTCCAGCATTTTCTGTTTATATTTCAGCTGTGACAAAGTCTAAGTCCAATCGCTATTCCAGAACCACAAGCACCAAATCTCATGAAGGAATCCTGAATGGTGGTGGACAATTAAAAAACTAATTGGAACAGGAGGCTCCAAACACATTAGCTAGCCAAGCTGTTCCAGTACTGCTACAACACTGGTAGCTACCCAGCTATGTGGAAAATTACCCAGATATGTCCCCTGTACACAAAATCAAAACAAATCCAACCCAGCCAATTACCATTCCATTAGTCTATATTTGATCATTAGCAAGGTGATGGAGATGATGTTGTTGACAGTTATCAAGCAGCACATACTCAGCAATAATCTTTTCACCAACGTTCAGTCCAGGTTCCACCAGAGCCACTCAGCTCCTGACCTCATTGCATTTTTAGTCCAAACAAGAGTAAAACTCCAGAATTGAGGTGAGAGTGACTGCTCTTGGTGTCAAAGAAGCATTTGACTGAGTGTGGCATCAAGGAGCCCTGGCAAAACTGGAGTCAATGGAAATGGGGGCGGGGGGAGGGGAGGGGTGCAATTTCCACTGGTTGGAGTCACACCTAGCACAAGGGAAGTGATTGTGGATATCTCATCCTCGTGTGTTGTTCCCACAACAACACCTTCCAAACCTCAGATCTCTACTATCTAGAAGGACATGGGCAGCAGACAAAAGGGAACACCACCACCTGCAAGTTCCCTTTCATGCCACTCACCATCCTGACTTGGAAATATATCGCCGTTCCTTAACTGTCACTGGGTCAAAATCCTGGAACTCCCTCCCTAACAGCACTGTGGGTGTACCTACACCACATGGACTGCAACGGTTCAAGAAGGTGGCTTCTCCTTCTCAAGGGCAACTAGGGATGAACAATAAATGCTGGCCTTTCCAGCAATGTTCACATCCCAAAAATTAATTTTTAAAAAATAAAATCTAGGATAAAACTTCAGTGCAATACTGAGAGTGTGCTGCACGGTCAGTGGTGCTGTCCTTTGGCTGAAATGTTAAACAAAAGCCCAGTCAACCCTTTCAGATGGAGGCAAAAACCCCAAGAGACTATATAGAAGAAGAGCAGTGGAGTTCCTAACCAATAGTTATCCCTCAGCAAACATTGATAAAGCAGATTACCTGGGAATGGTTACTTTGCTCTTTCTGAAATTTGTCTTGATTGCAAATTAGTTGCAGTGTTTCTCTACATTGCAACAATAACTACACTTCCAAAGCACTCCATTATTGTAAAGCATTTTGGGATATTCCGAAATTCTGAAATGCATTTTTTTAAATGTAAGTTGTTTTTCTTTCTGTCATCTCAGGTATTTCAAAAGTAAATCTTAGAGCAGAGAGGATTTTACCCACATGTTAAAATTTATGTAGAGCCATTAGCAAAATCTTTTCCAAAATACAGCTTAATTTATATAAAAGAACATTCACCTAAACTCCGAAAATACCGAGGATAGATATCAGTCAATATGTATAAGAGGAAATAACAGCAAAAAATGTTGGAAATACTCAGCAGGTCTAGCAGCACCTGTGAAGAGAGAAAGAGAGTTAATGCTTCAGCCAATTTCAGAACTGGAAAAAGTAAGATATTCAGCATGTTTTAAAACAAGTGCAGGAGCAGGGAAAGGGGGGAGGAGAAAAGGGAGAAACAAACAAAAGGGAAGGTCAGTGATAGGGTGGAACGTAGTTGGTAGAAGGGGGAAGTGGTAATGGGAAAGCGAGTCATTCACCAAATGGGCAGCCAAGGCCACAGGCACAGACAATATACCAGAAGAATTATTTAACATGGGAGGGGAATCAGTAGTGGACAGGATGTATAGAAAATAGATCTGTGGGAGATTGGTGGTTGGCAGGAGGACTGTACTGGGTTGATTGTCCCTTCTACTCTTTGAAAGAAAAGTGACCTGAAACAGTGTACAGATTATAGAACAATCACTTTGATCTCCCACACTAGTAAAATCTTGCTCAGCGTCATCGTGGAATGAATCCAGAAAAAGACGGGGAGTGACATTACTGATGAGCAAGCTGGATTTCGACATGGAAGAAGAACCAGAGATCAAGTCACTAATCTTAGAATCGTAATGCACAAAGCCCAAGAGCATCAGCAGCCAATATACACGAGCATCATTGATTTTGAGAAGGCGTTCGATTCAATATCACACAAGAAACTTTAGTTGACTATGTTAGACATGGGACACCCACCACATTTAATCGAATTGCTAGCCAAGCTGTATGGTAAGCAATGAGCTACAGTCTGAGTTGCCGGCACCGTCTCAGAATGATTCACTGTCAAGTAGGGTGTTAGACAGGGGAGTGTCCTCTCACTGTATTTATTCAACATCTTGGCAGAAATGTTTGAGAGAGACACCTGATGGATATAAAGATGGGATACTGATTGATGGACAGCAAGTTTCAAAACTTCAATGTGCTGATGTCATTATTCGGCTCGCTAACTCAGCGGAAGAACTTCAGGAGTTGGTGGGTCATCTTGATCAAGTTAACCAGAACTACAGTCTCATCAATATCAACAAGACAAAGGTAATGGGGGTCTGTGGAAAGATCTGCAAGGTTCTGATTAACACAGTTCAATTTGAATAGGTTGATACCTTCCACTACCTTGGGTCACTCATCCCAGAAGATACAAAGTCTACCAAAGAAATTCAGGCTGGACTGAACAAGGGTCATAGAGTTGTGAACTCACTGAAAAAAGGATGGAGTAGCCACAGAATTTCAATTGCAATGAAAATTTACCTTCTGAAAGCCCTTGTGTGGCCAGCGACAATGTATGGCTGCGAAAGCGGGATCATCAGGAAGAGTGATGAGGCTGGAGTAAGATCATTTGGAATGAAAGGGCTCAGGTGGATATTACATGCGCCAAGTTGACAAATGAGTGGGTGCTGAGAAAGCTGGTGTGAGGGGAAACTTGTTGAGGCAGTGATATCAGGGAAGCTCACATTGTTTGGACATGGGGTGTGAATAGGAGAGGAGTGTTTGGAAAAAGAGGTAATGCAAGGAAAAGAGACACCCAGAAAATGTGCATGAGGAAGACCCAAGATGGTGTGGATGGGTAATATCAGAATGTGGACTGGCCTCCCTATGGGACAGGCAGTGAGGGCAGCAGAGAATAGAAATCAGTGGAGAAAGATTGTCCTTAGTGCGGTCAACCCTCGGAATGAGGATGGATGAAAGGCAAAGACAAGACAATGGGACAAGCAAAGGTACAAAAGATGGGTCTGGACTAGATGGGCCGAAAATGACATAAGTAGATAATTACCAACAACGGCTGTCCCTAGAAATAGTGTGAGCAGTGGTTATAATCCACAATTGTTGAGCTCAATTTCAATTACAAAATTCTTCAAGTTCAAGAGATTTTACTGACACCAAGAATTGGCATTTCTGGTGCACTTACACAAGTTTAACATTGGTGTACAGCAGTTTTTAATTTGGCACAGATGCTAAACTTGTGTCATGTAAATAATAAGCTGTGAAGGCCTGAAATACTCCAAGGCAAAGCTAATAAATCTGAACCAGATCCCTTTCATGTCACTGAATGGGATGTCCAGCTCTTTATCTTACTGGGTGCAGGTCAATGGGACTAGTGGAATAATATTTCAGCACAGTCTAGAAGGGCCGAATGGCTTGTTTTTCTGTGCTATAGTGTTCTATGGTTCTATCCTGAACCCTTCCTTATCTATTCTCAAATCTAATTAGTTTGTGGTCATTATTTCTCAAATGTTCTCCTATCTTCAAGTTACTTATTGTTTTGCTTTGAGTTCCAGAATTAGATGATGTATATGTTTCTCCATGCCGTTATGAATATTTGGAGAAACTTTCTGGCTCCACTCTAAAATTTCCCCTTTAATGTAGCTGCAGGAGATGCACCATAAGATGGTGGCCCCATTTAAGCTAAAAACGACCCTTCAGTAATAAAACAGATGCAATCCAGGACAAAGCAGCCACTTGATTTTCACCCCACCCACAAACATTCACTCCCTCCACCAATGCACAGTAGCAGCAGCGTGTAACACCTACAAAATGCAGCAGGAATTCACCAAGGCTCTTTTGACAGCACCTTCCAAACCCACAGCTGCTCCCATCTAGAAGAACAAGGGCAGCAGATACAAGGGAACACCACCACCCGGAAGTTCCCCTTAAAGTCACTCACCATCCTGACTTGGAAATATATCGCTGGCCCTTCACTGTCACTGGGTCAAAATCCTGGAACTCCCTTCCTAACAGCACTGTGGGTGTACCTACACCATGTGGACTGCAGCAGTTCAAGAAGGCAGCACACCACCACCTTCTCAAGGGCAATTAGGGATGGGCAATAAATGCTGGCCTAGGCGGTGATGCCCACATCCCATAAATGAATAAAAAAAGAATCTGCATGAAGTTGGGCTATCAACCTGATCAGTCACCCATCTCCTTCAGGTCTGGCTAAAAATAATGGAAAGATTTATTAGAATTAAGGGGAGAGGAAATGTGCTTCTTTCTTGTGCCCACATTCCTCAAGGTTCACGCTGAGTATTGCACAATTTAAAGTTGGGAATTTCTGCCCCTTTGAGGAGACACCATTTCAAGTTTTGCACACAGCTCTTGCCCTTTTGCGTGTACTCTCAATTGTTCAAGAACAGCATGGGATGTGCTTTATGATCAGTGAAGATGAGACCTGAGGAAGAGAAAACAGATCCTGCAATTTCTGTTAGTTCTTCAGTTGTTAGGTGGTTCCTCAGTGGAGCCAGGAGCAATTTTCAAAAATGTGTATTTCACTTCCAATCATCACTGGTTTGGAGAAATACATTCACTATTTTTCCTTTCAGGAACAACACTCAATTAAATCAAGTTATGCTTTTGTTTTTCCATCCTGTATTATAGAGTTTGTTCTAAATGTATGCCAAATATCTGGAAGACATTGACCACAGACATCCACATGCATTGTAGCTTCAATTGTCAATGAAGTCAAATTGTTGAGGGCACAAGTATGATTCTATGATTCTTTTATAAAAGGATGTGTTGGGGCGAGGGGAGAAAAGCTATGAAGTGAGATTGAGTAGCTAGCTCAGACTATGTTAGTATGAGCAGGGCCTCGGTTTTCTTTTTGAGGTGAAGTTGCAATGTTATTTTTATTTTGGGGGGATAATGTTAACACAGTGTTCAGCTTCACTCCCAAATCATCATATCATGAAGTAGTCCATGCTCACATGTAACTAAATATAGGCAAGATTCAGGCTTAGGCTGTAAAGTGGCAAATAACATTCATCACACAAGTGCCTGACCATCTCCAACAGAGAGTCTAAGAGTATAAGCCTTAACAAGAAACTTTTCCTCTTCCTTTCTGGTGTTAAGGAACCAAGCTCCAGCAACTTATTGATACCAACACCCATTCAGGACCCTCCACTCCTTCCCATCTCTCTGAACCCATCTCTTCTTCCAATCCCAGCCCTTGCCATGTATTCACCACACCTCTTGATCTTCCCCTCTCTGATGCTGAACGTTCAGTGCTCAGCAAAGGACTCAGTTTCAGACCTTTACGCCCTCATCTCAACGAATTTCGGGCTCCACACAATGCTGAACTCGTCTTCCGCCACCTTCGTCTCCGGGCTCATTTCTTTGGGCAGGAGTCCTCTCCCCGTTCCACGGATCCTTTTACCCACCTCCAATATTCTCCCTCCACCTGGACCCCTCCCTCTGGCCTCTTACCTGTTCTTGATCTTTTCATTGAGAACTATAGGTGTGACATTGGCGTCTCAATTTCTCTGCTCCTCTCACCCACTCTAACCTGTCTCTTTCTGAACTTACCACACTGTTCTCTCAGGTCCAACCCTGACATTGTCATCAAACCCGCTGACAAGGGTGGTGCTGTTGCTGTCTGGCGCACTGACCTCTACCTCGCGGAGGCTGAGCGCCAACTCGCAGACACTTGCTCCTACATCTCCCTGGGCCATGACCCCACCACTGAACATCAAGGCATTGTTTCCAGGACTGTCACTGACCACGTCCTGGTGATCTTCCCTCCACAGCTTCCAACCTCATAGTCTCCCAACCCCAGGACAGCCCACTTCTACTTCCTTCCCAAAATCCACAAACAGGACTGTCCTGGTAGACCGATCACGTAAGCCTGTTCCTGCCATGGAACTAATGTCTTCCTATCCTGACTCAATTCTCTCTCCCCTTGTCCAGTCTCTTCCCACCTACATCCATGATTCCTCTGATGCCCTACAGCATATCAACAATTTCCAGTTCCCTGGCCCCAACCGCCTCCACCTCACCATGGACGTCCAATCCCTCTACACCTCCATCCCCCACCAGGATGGTCTGAGGGCTCTCCATTTCTTCCTCAAACAGAGGCCTGAAAAATCCCCATCCACCACTACTCTCCGCCGTCTGGCTGAACTTGTTCTTTCACTGAACAACTTCTCCTTCAACTCCTATCACTTCCTCTAACTAAAAGGTGTGGCTATGGGTACCAGCATGTCTGTCTCTTTATGAGGTATGTGGAACATTCCTTGTTCCAGTCCGACTCAGGCCCCCTCCCACAACTTTTTCTTTGGCATATGGATGGCTGTTTCGGTGCCACTTCTGCTCTCGTCTAGACCTGGAATTTTTTTTATCAATTTTGCTTCCAATTTTCATCCCTCTATCACCTTCACATGGTCCATTTCACCCCTTGCCCTCCCTCCCAGAACCATGATAGGGACCTCCTTGTCCTCACTTTTCACTCCACCAACCTCCACATTCAAAGGGTCATCTTTCGCCATTTCCGCCAATTCCAGCATGATGCCACCAACAAACACATCTTCCCTTCACCCCTCCTGTCAGCATTCCCTTGGGACTGTTCCCTCCGGGACACCCTGGTCCACTCCTCCATCAACCCCTACACTTCATTCTCTTCCCGAGGCACCTTCCCATGCAATTGCAGAAGGTGCAACACCTGCCCCTTTACTCCTCCCTCCTCACTGTTCAAGGGCCCAAACACTCCTTTCAAGTGAAGCAGCATTTCACTTGCGCTTCCCTCAACTTAGTCTACTGCATTCGTTGTTCCCAGTGCGGTTTCCTCTACATTGGAGAGACCAAATGCAGACTGAGTGACCGCTTTGCGGAACACCTTCGGTCTGTCCATAAGAATGACCCAGACCTCCCTGTCGCTGGCCATTTCAACACTCCACCCTGCTCTCATGCCCACATGTCTGTCCTTGGCCTGCTGCATTGTTCCAGTGAAGCCCAACGCAAACTGGAGGAACAGCACCTCATCTTCCGACTAGGCACTTTACAGCCTTCTGGACCGAATATTGAGTTCAACAATTTTAGACCATGAACTCTCTCCCCGATGCTCACCTTTTTTAAATCCCTTTATCTACATTCATTTTTATTTTTTATCCACATTTATTTATTTATTTTTTATTCATTTATCTGTGGTTTCATCCCCTTTTCTATCCCCCCTTCTCTCTCATTTTCTATCCTTTTTATGCCCACCAGTGTCCCCTCCCCCCCACCCCATCCCCTATAGGGCCACCTGTTACTTGCTCCATGTTTCACACAATGCTACACTTGTTCTGCTATTATCACATTCTGCTTTCTTACCTTTATGCCACTATCAGCAGCTTTTTTCAGCTCTTATCACTACCATTAACATTATCTTCATCCTTTAGTTCATGACATCTTTGTCAATCTTTCTTTTGTCCCCACCTATCGCAGGCCGTCTATCCAGCTCCACCTGCTCCACCCCCACCCCCACCCCCTTAAACAGTATAAAATCCATCACATTTCCACTTCTCTTCAGCTCTGAAGAAGGGTCACACGGACTCAAAATGTTAACTCTGTTTCTCTCCCCGCAGATGCTGTTAGGCCTGCTGAGTTTTTCCAGCATTTTCTGTTTTTATTTTAGATTTCCAGCATCTGCAGTATTTTGATTTTATTATAGGAGAGTCTAAGCATCTCAAAGGCATTACCATTACAGAATGCCCCACCATCAACATCCTTGGGGTCACTATTGACCAGAAACTTAATTGGACTAATCATATAGATAATGTGGCTGCAAGTGCAGGTCAGAAGTTAGGTATTTTGTGGCAAGTAACTCAGCTCCTGACTCCTCAAAGCCTGTCCACCATCCACAAGGCACAAGGCAGCAGTGTGATGGAATGCTCTCCACTTGCCTGGATGAGTGCAGCTCCCACAACACTCAAGGAACTGGACAAGATGAAGATTCAAAATGAAGCAGTTTGCTTGCTTGGCACCCCATCCATCACCTTAAACATTCAATCCCTCAAATACCAGTGCACCATGTCTGTAATATGTGTCAACTACAAAATGCACTGCAACAGCTCACAGAGGCTTCTTTGACAGCATCATCCAAATATACAACCCCTATGATCCAGAAGATACAAAGATACATGGGAACACCAACACCGGCAAGTTCTATCCAATGTCAACTATCACCCTGCTTTGTACATATATCAATGCTTTTTCATTGTGGTTTCTGCAAAATCTTAAAATTCCATACCTAACAGCACTGTGGGTGTACCTTCACTACATGGATCATAATGGTTCAAAAAGGCAGCTCACCACCACATTCTCAAGGGCACCTAGGGATGGGTAATAAATCCTGCATTACCCACATCTCAACAGCAAGTGAAGAGCAACCAAAATGGTCTCAAATTCAGAAAGAGGAAGTATTGGAAAAACTGGAAAAGATTACAATCTAGAGATAGGAAGAAAATCGAAAAGGGAGATTGCAATGGTACTGACATAATAAAGTCAGACAATCATTTAAAATAAGTCAGAATAGTGGAGGTAAAGGCCAGAAACTCCACTGATGAAGAGTAAACTTTTATATTTACCAGGAAAACATGTTTTTGATTAACTTTCCAAATAAACTGCCAGGTGAGGTACACAGGCAAAGACAGTGCAAAGATCAGTTCGGTGCCCTGACACCACTTTGAGTGTTACCAGAGCAATGAGCTTCCATTGAAAATAGCCTTTCTGAGCTGAGTATTTTTAATTCTGTGGGACGGTAGCACCCTAACGTACAGCAATTCCATCTCCCGCCGCGACATAACTTGTTTCTAAATCATAAAGTTGGCAATTTCCATTAATGTTGTTACAGTGATTAGATGATCTAATGCTTCAGCTGGAGTGACAAATAATGAATCTATTTGGTATGTTTCCCTATCACAAACATTCACTGAACAATCGATCATGTTAACTATATCCGAAATGCTGGCTTTTGTCAGGGACATTGCGAATACATTGGGTGAAGATTCTGAGGAACAAGGTGGAAAATCAGGAAGAACGAATTGGAATCCCGCGGGTAATCTCCAACATTTGCCTTCATTTGTTCCTTGATTTCAACTGAGCATCTGAACACTCGGTCCCCACGGAAAGTTTGGAGGGCGAGTCTATAGTTACCGAGTGTTTGCGGGGTCAAAGCAGATTCACCACAACCACACCATTAAATTTCCTAAACAAAAACAAAAATTGCTAGAAAAACTCAGCAGGTCTGACAGCATCTGTGGAAAGCAAGACAGAGTTAACATTTCGACTCCTTATGACTCTTCCATTTCCCAACTCTCCACCATGATCTCCTCGCCATGGTACCGATCGGTTATATTGAACCAGGCATTACTTGTATCCTTTACCCAGCTGCTCTTATTCAACTCACTTCGCATGCGCCTGGATATATAAACACTTACACTTTGCTTATGAAAATAAAATGTTTTTAGCAGACGGCCTTTGATCTTGCCGCGTGAATCGTGTCCGCCCCGACACTATTCTACCGACAGGCTCTGCTACAATTCCGGGTTAAATTCCTCTAATATCGGGCTCGACATCCACTTCGGTCTCCTTGCGAATTCCGGGAACCGAGGAGCTGATTAAAGTCCCATCAATTCCTCTCAGTTTCTTCCGGGTTTATTCCTTTTACCCATCCCTGGGTTGAAATTTCCCTTCTAAACCTGCGACGACCTTCAGCTCTCTCTGAGTGACTGCTTTACATGATGAGAACATTTAAACCTCACCGCTAACGTTAACAGGAAAGAGCCAGTTACAGATTCCAATGAGGGCTTTTGTTTAGTTGCAGAAAGCACACTCGCCAGTGTCATTTCCTGGTACATTAAAGAGTGAGGGGGTGGAGGGTGGGGGTGTTGTAAATGTCACCACAAGGTTGGTGGGGAGCAGCGCCCTGTATAAAGGAGCACTCACTGTGCCCCTGTCTCCCGTCTCTGAAAAGATGCAGCCCGGTCAACTCATTTTCTTCGTCTTTCTCTCAAGGGCAGGTCAGTGTTTTAGCAAAGTGACTATTACCGCTCTCACTTGTACATTACAGTTTATTGAGGGAGCTGGGCTGCCATTGACTTGAGGACTTGGTTGGGTTTATAATAAAACTGGTTAAAATTCGCGGAATTTCAGTCACTAATCTGAATGTTTTCGTTACTCAGGCGCCGCTCCTGACAATATTGTCACACAATCTCCCCCCGCCACAATGTTTGTGGGACAGGGTGTGGAGATAAAGTGCACACAGACCGCTAGCTGGGATAACATGTACTGGTACCAGCAGATACCCGGGGAAAGCTTGAAATTCATCCTGTATATTCAGCAAGCATATGGAGCACAGAAACCGTTCACCTCGGAAATTCCCGCCAGGTTCAATGTTTCTCGGCCAGACCTTCGCAACTGCAGTCTGATGATAAACTCGCTCCGTGTGAGTGACAGTGCCGTGTACTTCTGCGCTGCTAGTTTCTCACAGCGGTACAAACAGGCGTGTGTTCGCACAAAATCACCATTCAGGACCCAGCTCCACCTGAACCTAGTCTTCTAACCTGGGGAGTCTAGAGCCAGAGGACATAATTTCAGAGTAAGAGGAAGGCCATTTAGGACTGAGATGAAGAGGAATTTCTTCCCTCAGAGGGTGGTGAATCTTTGGAATTCTCAATCCCAAAGCTCAATCATTGTGCATGTTCAAGGCAGAAATGGTTAGATTTCTGGAGACCAATGACATGGGGGGATACTGGGGAAATGGTGTGAGAGGTAGATGATCAGCCATGATCTGTTTGAATGGCGGAGTAGGCTTGATGGGCCGAATGGCCTACTCCTTCTCCTATCTTCCCATGCTCTTCAGTTGGTTGTGTTATTTTCTGCACATTTTATGGTTATAATTTCAAACTTCATAACGTTTTTCCAGAATTGTTAAATGCAATTTAGTGCATTAATAATCAGGCAGTAGCGATCCTAGTTCTGAGGTTGGGTCATTGAACTCAATCACTGTTGAGTTTGATAGATTTTTGATAGATGAGGAAATTGAGGGTTATGGGGGGCAGACAGGAAAGTGGAGGTGAGGCCACAATCACATCAATCATGATCCTACCCAATGGTGGAGCAGGCTTGAAGGGCTGAATTTATTCTCCTGCTCCTAAATCCTTGGTTCCTACATTCCAAAATAAGGGATGAAAATGGAAGATGCTGGTGAACACTCAGCAAGTGAGCTAGCATCTGGGGAGGCAACAGATGAGTTATTTTGTTAGCAACATTGCAGAGTCCACAATTACTTTGACCCTGCCCCCACATACATACTGCAATTAGACTGGACCATTTTATTCTGCTTCCTCCATTCAGGCTCCTCTGATGCCATTCTTCAGTAGTGAACACTGCGATCCGAAAGATCCCCTCTCTTCCCTCTTTGTTAGAATCATAGAGTCATAGAGGTCTACAGCACAGAAAAAGACCCTTCAACCTATCAAGTCTATGCTGGTCAAACAAATACCTAACTACTCTAATGCCATTTTCCAACACTAGACCCATAGCCCTGTATGCCATGGCATCATAACTGCACAGCCAAATACTTATTAAATGTTATGAGGGTTTCTACATCTATTACCCTTTCAGGCAGTGAGTTCCAGATTCCCACCACCCTCTGGGTGAAAAAATTCTTCCTCACATCCCCTCTAAACCCCCTGCCCCTTATATTAAATCTTTGCCTCCCTCCACAAAGGGGAAAAGTTCCTTCCTGTCTACCCTATCTATGCCCCTCATAATTTTAAACACCTCAATCATGTCCCCCCTCGATCTCTTCTGCTCCAAGGAAAATAACCTCAGTCTGTCCAATCTATCCTCATTGCTAAAACTCTCCAGCCCAGGCAACATCCTGATAAATCTCCTCTGCACTCTATCTAGTGCAGTCACATCCTTCCTATAATGCGGATTCTAGAAATGCACGCAATACTCTAGCTGTGGCCTAACTAGTGTTTTATATAGTTCCAGCATAACTTCCCTGCTCTTATATTCTATGCCTCGGCTAATAAAGGCAAGTATCCCATATGCCTTCTTAACCACCTTATCTACCTATCCCGCTACCTTAAGGGACCAGTGGACATGAACATCAAGGTCCCTCTGATCCTTGGTACTTCCCAGGGTCCTACCATTCATTGTGTATTACCATGCCTTATTTGTCCTGCCCAAGTGCATCACCTCACACTTATCCGGATTAAATTCCATTTGCCACTGACCAGTCCATCTGACCAGCCCATCTGACCAGCCTTAGAGTTGTGGCATTTTGCACAATTCTATAGTGAAGGAAGGAATCACCAGTACAAGAGGAAATAAACCATTCTGTGCAAATCTGCAATCGAATATCTGTACAGAAATTAGTGATCTGCAGAAAATTACTCTGCCCTATAACCAAATAATGATTTTAATACACTGCCTAACATTAACCAAATCAATAAATCCTCCAATCAGTAATATTGTTTATCATTATTAAAACAATCTTCAAAGGGCAAATGCAAAATCAACAGAAATAGAAAAAATCAAGCCATTGTTTATCAGCTTTGTTCTAATGATTTGATGTATTTAGAAGGCTCTTTGTGCTGTGATTCCACCTCCAGGATCAATTGTGCTCAATGCCTGTGCAAAATGAAACGGCTTCACCAACACTACCAAACTTCCAACGATTTGACATTTCCATATCGGTATTTGAGTTGGTATTTCTATTTCGGAATTTGAGTTGGTATTTCTATACCATTGGCAATACCAGGAGGAGGAAATAAAAACAAAGATAATTGGAAAAACTCAGCAGGTCTGACAGCATCTGCGGGGAGGAATACAGGTAATGTTTCGAGTCCGTACGGTTCTTCATCAGAACCAGGAGGAGGAGTTTAGTCCGGCTTCTGATTGGTTGCAATGTGACTGCAAGGAGTGAAAAGACAGGTTTGGCAGTATTAGCATTAAATACGGTTTATTCATCAAATCACAGAATTGCTACAGTGCAGGAGGAAGACATTTGGCCCATTGTGTCAGTACCAGCTCTCCAAATGAACAATTCACTTAGTGCCATTCTCCCACCTTCTCCCCATAACCCTGCACATTCTTCCTTTTCAGATAACAGTCTAATTTCCTTTTGAACCTCCCTCCACCATACCCTCTGACTGTATCTCAGACCTTAGCCATTCGCCTGTACAAAGTTATTTCTAATGTTGCTTTTGCTTCACATGCCAATTACTTTAAATCTGTGCCCGTACGTTCTTGATCCTTTCACCAGTAAAAACAGTTTCTCTCCAGCTACTGTGTCCAGCCTCCTCATAATTTTGAATACCTCTAGGAAATCTCCTCTCAGCCTTCTTTTCTCCAAGGAAAACAATCCTAACTTCTTCAATCTATCTTCATAACTGAAGCTCCTCAACCCTGGAACCATTCTTGCTCTCTTTTCTGCACTCTCTCCAATGCCTTCACATTCTTCCTAAAGTACAGTGCCCAGAACAGGACACAATACTCCAGCTGAGGCTAAACCAGTTCCCTATACAAGTTCAACATGACCTCCTTGCTCTTGTATTCTACGTCCCTATTAATAAAGCCTGGGATACTATGTGCTTTATCAACTGCTCTGCCGCCTTGAATGCCTTATGCATATATACATCCAGGTCCCTCTGCTCCCATGCCCCCTTTAGAATTATAACCTTTACTTTATATTTCCCCTCCATGTTCTTCCTACCAAAATGAATCAATTCATATTTTTCCACATTGACCTTCATCTGCCACCTATCCGCCCATTCCACCAACTTGTCTATGTTCTATTGTAGTTCCACACCATCCTCCTCACAGTTCACAATGCTTCAAGTTTCATACCATCTGCAACCTTTGATATTGTGCCCCGTACACCAAGGTCTAAGTCATTAATATATCTATATAAATGTATGTATTTTTTTCAAGCATTGTAAAATACAGGACTGAGAAAGACTGTATATGGCTGGTCCCTGAAACACTCAGAACTCCAAATGCCCCATTCCCCCTAATATCCTAAGACTTTTCCTAAACTGCCTAACTGCATTTCCTGTCTGGGTATTTGGTCACACATATTCCTAAAATCTGCATAAAATAGTAAAACCTATTGTGCACCTTAGCTCTTCTGAACCTTCAGCTCATCCTCCTGGCTCCTTCAACTTTCCAGTTTATGTATCCCCCTAATAATCCTGAAAACTGGAAAATTTCCTCTGAAGCTCATTTCCTCAAGAACAAAGGAGCTCAGAGTGGGTTCCTAATGTTAGAAAGCTGGAGACATTCTGCACCCAGTGAGCACCGTAAGGACTGGAGGGCATTGTCGGCAACTATGATTTAACTGAATACGTTTTCCTTGGTGTTTATTGTTTGTGCCCCTTTTATAAAGCTCCTTTTGTTAACTCACTTCTGATTAACGACACAGTTATCCTAATTGGCAATCAAGAAGAGTTGGAAATTGCACTAGTTTTAGGCCTGGGAAGGGAAGCTTTAACTGAGCCTGAATAGAACTCAGCTTCTAGTCTTAGAGGGCATTGAATCCATTTACACTACTCCATAATGGTACAGGTATTATTAGAGAGCTGATAAGAAAGAACTTCACTTTTAGATAGCTTCTTTCAAAACATTGGCAGTCCCAAAGTGCTTTAGAGCCAACTAATTCCTTTTGAAATGATATCACACTGCAATATCACATATCAATATCACACAGTGATCGGCTATCACTTTGGGGAGATGGTGGTGTGATAGTAATATTACTGGACCAGTGTTCCAGAGGTTCAGCCTAATGGCCTGGGAATTTGGCTTCAAATCCTATCATGGCAGCTGGTAGAATTTAAATTCAATTAATAAATCTGGAATTGAAAACTAGTCTCAGTAATGGTGACCATGAAACACATCTGATTTATTACTGTCCTTTAGGGAAGGAAATCTGCCATCCTCACCTAGACTGGCCTACATGTGACTCCAGACCCACAGCAATGTGGTTGACTTTCACCCCTCTTCTAACATTCAATCAGTTCTGTTGAAGGGTCATGAGGACTCGAAACATCAACTCTTTTCTTCTCCGCCGATGCTGCCAGACCTGATGAGTTTTTCCAGGTAATTCTGTTTTGGTTTTGGATTTCCAGCATCCGCAGTTTTTTGTTTTTATCTCTGTGTTTAATTGACTGCCACTCCTCTTCAAGAAATGCCTACCTTGAAGAAGTTCTGTTCCTCTCTGTGACAAGATTTCCGTATCTCTCTTTTGCCTTGTTTCACCTTCATTGCTTTCCATTTCTCTCCTGGTGTTTGTCAACGTGTTTACTAAAACCCGCTTTCACAGCCATATCTCTTTGACATCTTTTGATGATCTGCTCCTATCACTGCTTGCTTGTCCCTACAACCACACCAACTCCCCCACTTTTCTCTCCCCTCCCCCCCCCCCCCCACCACCTTAAACCAGCTTATATTTCACCCCTCTCCTTGGATTCACCCAGTTCTGTTGAAGGTTCATGAGGACTCGAAATGTCAACTCTTTTCTTCTCTGCCGATGCTGCCAGACCTGCTGAGTTTTTCCAGGTAATTCTGTTTTTGTTTTGGTTGACTTTTAACTGCCCTCAGTACAAGGACAATCAGGGATGGGCAATAAATGCTGGCCTTGCCCCAGCGACTCCCACATCTCATGAAAGAATAAAGAAAAGAAAATCACATTGTTGTGATAGACACATCATACTAATGTTTGCACATCAAGTTCTCGCAAACAGCAACGGGATAAGAGACCAATTAATCTGCTTTAGCGGCACTGAAGAATATTGAGATGAATGTTAACCAAAACACATGTGCCTGAGAGAGAAGGTAGATTTCAGTTTAACATCTCATCCTAAAACTGGTATCTCAGACATTGCAGCACTGCATCAGTTCTGCACTGAAGTGGCAGCTTGGATGATATGTTCAGGTCCTTATGATGAGGCTTGAACTAATGGCCATCTGTCTGAGAGGTAAAAGTGACATCACTGAGTTCAGTCTCACACCTAAATAATACTATGACAGCAGTAACAATTATCCAGAGTTTCAAGCATTGAAAACAAAGGGAATTTTAAACCAAGGTTACCCAGCTTTTCTTTTCAATTGAAATTGCTGGCTTTCTTTGTTTCTCTACTCCAAAATAATCATTGGTCCTTGTGAACAGTTGTTAGTGCTTTTTGATGTTTAAAGCATCTGTGTAAATGATGCCTCAGAATATTTGTCCTCAAACATAATTTATCACAGCCCGCTCTACAGAGAATGGCCCTTATCAAAAACACAATTGAGATCCTTTGTGATTATGACCATGGTAAACTATCCTTCAATGCTCATCTCAATCTGTCTGTGGCCTTTCACACAGTTGATCACACAATATCCTTGGGGAAATATCCTTCCCCAACACCTCTCTACAATTGGGTGGGACTGCCCCCTGCTCCCATTCCATTTTTAATCCAGTAATCGCTAATAGCTAAAAAAATACTGCAATGGCTTCTCTTCTTGTTCCCACATCCTTATCTCTTCTGTGCCCCAGAAGTATATTCATAGAATCATAGAAAGTTTACAGCACAGAAAGAGGCCACTTGGCCCATTGTGTCTGTGCCAGCCAAAAAAAACAAGCCCCAAGTCACTGACCTCTCTGCTAAAGTAAATCGGCCTTTCCATCCACTCTATCCAGATCCCTCACCATTTTGTACATCTCAACCAAATCTCCCCTCAGGCTCCTCTGTTCCAAGGAGAACAATCCCAGCCTATTCAATCTTTCCTCATAGCTGCAGCTTGCCAGTCCCGGCAACATCCTCTGTTCCCTCTCGAATCCAATCACTTTATTTCTGTAATGAGATGGCCAGAACTGCACACAGTGCTCAAGATGTGGCCTTACTAATGTTTTATGCAGTTCTAGCATAACCTGCCTGCTCTTATATTCTATGCCTCGGCCAATAAATGAAAGGATTCCATTTGCCTTCTTAACCACCTTATCAACCTTCAGGGATCTGTATACATTCACTCCAAGATCTCTCTCTTTCTCTACACCCTCAGTGTAATCCTTTGCCTTGTTTGACCTCCCCAAATGCATCACCTCACACTTCTCTGCGTTGAATTCCATTTGCCACTTTTCTACCCACCTGACTAGACCATTGATATCTTCCTGCAGTCTACAGCAATCCTCCTCACTATCAACCATGTAGCCAATTTTGGTGTCATCTGCAAACTTCTTGATCATTGCCCCTACATCTATGCCCAAATCATTAATATATACCACAAAAAGCAGGGCAGCGAGTACTGAGCCCTGCTGAACTCCACTGGAAACAGTCTTCCAGTCACAAAAACATCCATCAACAATTACCCTTTGTTTCCTGCCACTGAGCCAATTTTGTATCAGTTTGCTACATTCCCCTGGATCCCATGGGCTTTTTTTGAAACCAATCTGCCATGTGGGACCTTGCCAAAAGCTTTGTTAAGATCCATGTAGACTACATCATCTACAGTATCCTCATCAATCCTCCTTGTTACTACCTCAAAAAATTCAAATTAGTCAGACATGACATTTGACACAACTATTCTTGGTCCCTTCCTGTTTCTCATTAACACAACCCTCGGTGACATCATCTAGAAATGCATGTACATTGATGACACACAGCACTACCTCACCACCACTCTGGCCAGCGCGACACTGTTTCTGAATTGTCAAACTGCTTGTCCGATGTCTTGTACTGGTTGGGTAGCAACTTCCTCCAACTAAGGATTGGGGAGACTGAAGCCATGGTCCTTGGATCCTGTCACAAAACCCTTTCATTAGTCACTGACTCCATCAGCTTCCCTGGCAACTGTGCAAGGCTGAGCCAGACTGTTCACAACATTGGTGTCATATTTGACCCCAGATGAGCTTCCAACCATGTATTCCTGCCATTATTAAGGCCGCCTGTTTCCACCTACCAGCTGACTCCACCCATCCCTCAGCTCACCTGCCACTGGAACCCCAACCTAGCCTATGTAACCTCTAACTTTGACCATTCCAATGCACTTCAGACAGACCTTCCACATTCTACTCTGCATAAACTTGAGGATATTCAAAACTCTTTTTGTCTGTGTCATAACGCGCACCAATGGAGGAATTTTACCGGTGGGATTTTACAGTCTGCTAAAGTCAGTGGACTTTTGAAGGGCAAGTTGTATTTGACGGCCCCGCCCCCGCCGCGATAAGCCGTAAAATCCACCCCCCACCCGCAAGTCTCAATGACCCACAATGCCTGTGTTTACTGATCTTCACTGGCTGCTAGTTAAGCTTCTCTGTTTTTCTTTCCTCCTTGAAGGCACCTGCTTCAAACCCACCCCTTTGAGCCACATGTTGGTCCTCTGCCCTAATATCACCCGGTGGCTCGGTGTCAAACTTTGAAGTGCATCACTCTTGTGAAGAGGCGTGTTTTACTGCGGTAAAGGCGCTATATAAATACAAATTGTAGTTATTGTCGTGGATATGGGACTAACGACGATACAGAGAAGGAAATGGCAACAGGGAAATGTCACAAAATCGAATTGGGCGGGGGTGGGGGTGGTGGTAGTGGAGAGTAATATGTAGCAGGGAATCTGTATTGATTGTGATAACAGCAAAATACTGCAGTTGCTGGAATTCTGAAATAAAATGCTGGAAAAACTCAGCAGGTCTGGCAGCATCTGTGGAGAGAGAAACAGAGTTAACGTTTCGAGTCCGTATGACTCTTCTTCAGAACAGTTGGAACAGGGATGCATGAATGGAAAAGTGTCCCAGGCTCTCGGGTTGTGTGTTAGACATCCAATCGTGAACTAAGCACTTTTAAAATGATCACCCTTTTTGAGGCGCAATGACATTTTTCTGTTTTCGTTTCACCCCCCCCCCCCCCCCCCCCCCCGTTTACTGATTGGGAGTCGTTCTGGGTTTTTGTACGAAGGTCAAACAGTGGGTGGGATCCACAGTGATATGATCGCTCGCAGTCAATGGACAAAAACGTCAGGTCAGGGAATTGTGTTCCGCAGTCAGTGCAAGGGATTGGAGATGAGTTATATTGCAGCGCAGGTTAATAAAGAGAAAGGTATAAATATTTTCCCGTTGCTGTGAAAATACTTTAATCAAATCGAGTGATGATAATTGTTTGAATCTCTTGGGGGGAGGGGCGGGGAGGGGTGAAAACTGTAAACTATAAAGGTCATGTGTTAGAGGAGTAATGGTTAGCTGAAAGGATAATAAAAAGCATAAGCCCTGAATAATAACTGTTATATAACTGGCTGGTGTTCTAGAACAGCAAGCCAATAGATAAGATCCATTTTCTTTAGCAGTGCACTTGTCTTTTTGTCAGAGGGTGTGCTGCAGTGGGGACAACAGCGGGCACAGTGCAACAAACCGTGACAAATTGAACAGGAGATTGTCCATCCTGGCAGGCGGAGAGCTTTTATGTGAAATGTCACTATCCTTTGCCAATAGAACCTGTCTTCAGCCGACATGTTGCTGCTCGACTGTTTTCTGCCTGACTGTCAGGACCTGAGTGATAATTGTGTAGAAAGTTCGGCCTCTTGTTCGTGTGGCAGTGCTTTGAATGGAACCTTTGAGGTCTGACGTTGAGCCGTTCGTGACACCGTGAAGCTCATCTTTGGAAGTGGAACCCGCCTGAAAGTTGTGGCAAGTAAGTGAAATGCATCGAGTGACTAGTTTCCAAAATATACAATAATTAAAATGTTTCGATTTTGCTGTTTTAGGACAAGGAACTAAAATGTGTAATTTGCGAAAGATTAACTGGATGAATGGAAAAGTGTCCCAGGCTCTCGTGTTGTGTGTTAGGCATCCAATCGTGAACTAAGCACTTATAAAACGATCACCCAAAAGCATTTTTGAGACGCAATGATATTATTGGGTTTTCGTTCCACCCTTAGGCTGATAGAAAACTATAGAATTCAACTTGTTGTCCATGTGTAATTACCATAGTTACAATGGATCTAAGTTACTAAGTAATATTTTAGAAAAGAACAGAAGGAACCTAAATTTATATTATCCCGTCTGTAAGTGTTTCAGTTTGAACGAAATGTCAGTTCCTTGGAAGTCTATTCCAATGGGTCGTTTATGAAACTAAAACCATTATTGAATGTTAGCTGTAAAAATAAAAATAACTAATTTGAGTTGGGTTTTGTGTTTAAGTCTGTGTTGGGTTTTATGTTAAAGTCTATGTTGGGTTTTGTCTTTAAGTCTATGTTGGGTTTTGTGTTTAAGTCTATGTTGGGTTTTATGTTTGAATCCATGTTGGGTTTTGTTTTTAAGTCTATGTTGAGTTTTATGTTAAAGTCTATGTTGGGTTTTGTTTTTAAGTCTATGTTGGGTTTTGTTTTTAAGTCTATGTTGGGTTTTATGTTTAAGTCTATGTTGGGTTTTAAGTTTGAATCTATGTTGGGTTTTGTTTTTAAGTCTATGTTGGGTTTTATGTTAAAGTCTATGTTGGGTTTTGTTCTTAAGTCTATGTTGGGTTTTATGTTAAAGTCTATGTTGGGTTTTGTTTTTAAGTCTATGTTGGGTTTTGTTTTTAAGTCTAAGTTGGGTTTTGTGTTTAAGTCTATATTGGGTTTTGTGTTTAAGTCTATGTTGGGTTTGATGTTTAAGTCTATGTTGGGTTTTATGTTTGAATCTATGTTGGGTTTTGTTTTTAAGTCAATGTTGGGTTTTGAATCTAAGTCTATGTTGGGTTTTGTTTTTAAGAATAAGTTGGGTTTTGTGTTTAAGTCTATGTTGGGTTTGATGTTTAAGTCTATGTTGGGTTTGATGTTTGAATCGATGTTGGGTTTTGTTTTTAAGTCTATGTTGGATTTTGTTTTTAAGTCTATGTTGGGTTTTGTTTTTAAGTCTATGTTGGGTTTTGTGTTTAAGTCTATGTTGGGTTTGATGTTTAAGTCTATGTTGGTTTTTATGTTTGAATCTATGTTGGGTTTTGTTTTTAAGTCTATGTTGGGTTTTGTTTTTAAGTCTATGTTGGGTTTTGTTTTTAAGACTAAGTTGGGTTTTATGTCTAAGTCTATGTTGGGTTTTGTGTTTAAGTCTATGTTGGGTTTTATGTTTAAATCTGTGTTGCGTTTTATGTTTAAACCTATGTTGGGTTTTTGTGTTTAAACCTATGTTGGGTTTTGTCTTTAAGACTGTGTTGGGTTCTATGTTTAAGTCTATGTTGGAATTTATGTTTAAATCTATGTTTGGGTTCTATGTTTAAGTCTAAGTTGGTTTTTATGTTAAAATCTATGTTAGATTTTGTTTTTAAGTCTATGTTGGGTTTTATTTTTAAGTCTATGTTGGGTTTTATGTTTGAGTCTATGCTGGGTTTTATGTTTAAACTTATGTTGGCTTTTGTGTGTAAGACTGTGTTGGGTTTTGTTTTTAAGTCTATGTTGGGTTTTGTTTTTAAGTCTATGTTGTGTTTTGTGTTTAAGTCTATGTTGGGTTTTGTCTTTAAGACTATGTTGGATTTTATGTTTAACTCTAAGTTGGATTTTGTGTTTAAACTTATGTTGGGTTTTATGTTTAAGTCTATGATGCATATTATGTTTAAGTCTATGTTGGGTTTTATGTTCAAGTCTACGTTGGGTTTTGTGTTTAAGTCTATGTTGGCTTTTATGCTTAAGCCTATGTTGGGTTTTATGCTTAAGTCTCTGTTGAGTTTTATGTTAAAGTCTATGTTGAGTTTTATGTTAAAGTCTATGTTGGGTTTTGTGTTTAAGACTATGTTGGGTTTTATGTTAAAGTCTATGTTGGGTTTTGTATTTAAGTCTATGTTGGGTTTTATGTTAAAGTCTATGTTGGGTTTTGTGTTAAAGTCTATATTGAGTTTTGTGTTTATGGCTATGTTGGATTTATATATAAATTAGTTATATATGTAACTTTCGCTAATATCTTTCTTTTTTACGCATTTGTAAAAGCACTTACAATCTGTTTTGCTCATTTACTCCAAATCTATTTTCTCCTTTATTACTTTTTTGGTCATCTTTTGCTGGATTTTAAAACCCTCACAATCCTCAGACTTCAGGCAACATTTTAAGATTCTTTGTGTAAATTAATATTGTCCCTCGCTTCTCTAGGTATCCGCTACATTGAGCTCTATGTCAAAAGTCTATGTTGCCTTTGTGTTGAAGTCTATGTTGAGGTCTGTGTGGAAGTGATGTTTTTTTCTAATCTTCTGCTGATCACTGACTTCATTCGGTTATTTGTACAAATCTGAAATTGCGGATAAATTGAATTACCGATTTAAATAATTATTTTTTTGTTTTATCCTTATTTCATTCATTTAGTTTCGCACTAATCCAATATTTTACTCCCAAGACCCTAATAGGAATAGGAGATCCGTTTCAATTAAGTTTCCAGGGCGAGAAAAACTGAATCGAATCAGGCAAAGTATCAAACTGGCTCGGGTAATGAGTAAATGGATTCGGGGTTATTGGTCATTATTGGTTACTCGCCCTGAGCCCTGATTAAATGAGATATTACGGATGTCTTTCACATTCAAATAAAGGCCCAGTTTAAACTTAAATTTTACTAACTTGCCATACTGACTTCAAAATTCTGTTAGGCTGAATCGACATCTGAGATTTGAGTACCCTGGAACCAGAGATGTGAGTGATAGCCTCAAATCACGTTGAACTCATGCTGGGCAAGTATAACTGTAACCCAGGCGAAACCACATTGGGCCTGCTGAAGGTATCATTGGTGTGTGATTGACTGGATCTTGATTGATCACACGGGTGTAACGGTAATCCAGTGAACGTGAATTCTTATCCAATCAAAGCAGTTTGAGAATGTCGTCCGGTTAGAGAAATGCCTGAACAAAAACAGAATTACCTGGAAAAACTCAGCAGGTCTGGCAGCATCGGCGGAGAAGAAAAGAGTTGACGTTTCGAGTCCTCATGACCTTTCGACAGAACTTGATTTCGAGTCCAAGAAAGAGTTGAAATATAAGCTGGTTTAAGGTGTGTGTGTGGGGGGCGGAGAGATAGAGAGAGAGAGGTGGTTGTGTGGACAAACAAGCAGTGATAGAAGCAGATCATCAAAAGATGTCAGCGACAATGGTACAAAAGAACACATAGGTGTTAAAGTTAAAGTTGGTGATATTATCTAAACGAATGTGCTAATTAAGAATGGATGGTAGGGCACTCAAGGTACAGCTCTAGTGGGGGTGGGGGGAGCATAAAAGATTTTAAAATATTTAAAAATTATTTTTAAATCCATCCATTCTTAATTAGCACATTCGTTTAGATAATATCACTAACTTTAACACCTATGTGTTCTTTTGTACCATTGTCACTTACATCTTTTGATGATCTGCTTCTATCACTGCTTGTTTGTCTACACAACCACCTCTCTCTCTATCTCTCCGCCCCCCACACACACACCTTAAACCCTCAACTCTTTCTTGGACTCGAAATCAAGTTCTGTCGAAGGGTCATGAGGACTCGAAACGTCAACTCTTTTCTTCTCCGCCGATGCTGCCAGACCTGCTGAGTTTTTCCAGGTAATTTTGTTTTGGATTTCCAGCATCCGCAGTTTTTTTTTGTTTTTATTAGAGAAAGGCCTGGATGTTTCAAAATGAAGTGACGAGCAAGCTACCGGATTGTGATTTTAAACCATCAATTGGTTCACGCTTGTCCAGACCTTGTTTATACCTGTACGCGACTGCAGTCTCACAGAAACATGGTTTCTCTTAACTAAAATAAAAACAGAAAATGGTGGGAAAACTCAGCAAGTCTGGCAGCGTCCGAGAGATAGAAACAGAGTTAATGTTTGGTGTCCAACATGACTCTTCCACCCGAACACACCCGAGGGGCTCCAGCGAGAAACAGGATTAAAAGATGGGGCAGTAGTTAGGAAGGGCGGAGGATGTGTCTGGTCGGTAGTCAGAGCCTGAACTCACCCAGTTGTCTTCGACTTTATCTACACCGTGCACCAAACCGAAAGATTGACTTCAGTCTTCATGAAATCTGAAGTTAACGTGGCAAGTTCAGTGAAATAGAAATTAAATGAGGGCTTATTTATAAGTAAGTGAAAACTAAATTTAAGACAGATATTAGGCTGACTTTGCTTCAATGAAATGATCTCTATAACCTGCAGATGGGAAGCAGGATCTAATCTATGAAAGAGTTTCGGCCTCGACACGAGGTTGAGGTTTCAATGCAGGAGACCCTACCAGCTCAATGCCAGCCCTGATGTGTGAACCTCTCTCCCTCTCGCTCCCTTTAATTTGTGAAGCTCTAACTTTGTCAACAATGCCCAACAATAAAAAAAAATTAGAAAAGGAAACATTTATCAAAGATAAAAGCAAAATACTGCCATCGCTGGAAATCTGAAATCAAAACTGAAAATGCTGGAAAAACTCAGCTGGTCTGTGGAGAGAAACAGAATTAATGCTAATGTTTGTGTTTCGGGTCTGATCCTTCAGAGCATTTATCAAAATCTGGGACTAATGATCGCAACTTATCCGACTGTCCAAGATATTATGATACTTCATAAAAATTTCAATGTTATTGGTCAATATTAGTCTGTTTCCAGTCCTTGATTCCCAATAAATTGCACACACACAAACTCTAGAATTTAATCCGATACTGGAGAATTGCGCTACATCAGAGTATTTTCCAATTCCTCTCTTGTGTGCTCTTTTTCGTCTTTTCCTGTTACATGTTAGGCAAGTGTATTAATGACACATTTAAAATCTTGAAAATAATGATCATAGATTTAATGGCAAACACTATATTTTGAAGGCAACTTTGTTTTTCTATAAAACATTTGACTTGACTCTTTGACCCCCCCCCCCCCCCACCCCCCACCCCCCAACACAACACTGACAAGCAAGAAAAACATTTTGCAAAAAATTTGCATCGGGAGTAGGTTACATAATTACTCTGGATGTAGGTTACGGAATTACTCTCGGAGAGGGTTACGGAATTACTCTGGGAGTAAATTACAGAATTACTCTGGGTGTAGGTTACAGAATTACTCTGGGAGTAAATTACGGAATTACTCTGGGTGTAGGTTACAGAATTACTCTGGGAGTAAATTACGGAATTACTCTGGGTGTAGATAGTGGAATTACTCTGGGAGTAAATTACATAATTACTCTGGGTGTAGGTTACAGAATTACTCTGGGAGTAAATTACGGAATTACTCTGGGTGTAGGTTACAGAATTACTCTGGGAGTAAATTACGGAATTACTCTGGGTGTAGGTTACAGAATTACTCTGGGAGTAAATTACGGAATTACTCTGGGTGTAGATAGTGGAATTACTCTGGGAGTAAATTACATAATTACTCTGGGTGTAGGTTATGGAATTACACTGCATGTAGGTTACAGAATTACTCTCGGAGTAAATTACGGAATTACTCTGGGTGTAGATAGTGGAATTACTCTGGGAGTAAATTACATAATTACTCTGGGTGTAGGTTATGGAATTACACTGTGTGTAGGTTACAGAATTAATCTTGGAGTAAATTACGGAATTACTCTGGGTGTAGATAATGGAATTACTCTGGATGTAGGTTATGGAATTACTCTGGGAATAAATTCCAGAATTACTCTGGGTGTAGGTTACGGAATTATTCTAGGAGTAAATTCCAGAATTACTCTGGGAGTAAATTACGGAATTACTCTGGGTGTAGGTTACAGAATTACTCTGGGTGTAGGTTACGGAATTATTCTAGGAGTAAATTCCGGAATTACTGTGGGTGTAGGTTAGGGAGTTACACTGGGTGCCATGTGTAATGAGAAACTGAGTTGACATTTCATGTCTGTGTGACTCTTAATTGGACAATTCCAAAGAAGAGTCCTATCGGACTCGAAACGTTAACTCTATTTCTCTCTCCGCAGATGCTACCAGACCTGCTGAGTTTTTCCAGCATTTCCTGTTTTTATTTCAGAGTTTCAGCCTCTGCAGTATGTTGCTTTTTATTATGGAAGCATATTAGCTCAGCCCTCATGGCCATAGTAGCAGATTGTTTTTTTAAATCATTTTCATTAGCTCATTTAGTTATCTTTTACATTTGATTAATACAGCTGACACTTTACATGACGTTTCCAAATCAGAAATAACATTTTGTTAGCTGCTAATTTCTAGGTATTTCTTAATTTAATTTCTTGTAAATTTTTTATATTGCATTAGATTAGTCACCATTAATAATCTGAAGCTATATGAACTGACAACCATTTCATAAATTTTGATGAGACCTTGAAGTTTGGATTGTAAGTTTATATCTGATTGTTTACCAATTCAGATCTATCTTTGGGTAGCGTTAGGACTGGCACATCCTTAAAGTGGTACTCAGAGTCATGGGCTCGGTGAGTCATTACACCAGAATGAGGCTATTTTGACCCATCAAATCCCTGCTGCCTCCTGTAGAGCAATCCAGTCAGCCCCAATCCCCCATTCTATCCCTGTAACCCTGGGGCTATATTCCCTTCATGTGCCCATCCAATTTCCTTTTGAAATCATTGATTTTTAAAAATTCATTCACGGGATGTGGGCTTCACTGGCTAGGCCAGCATTTATTACCCATCCCTAGTTGTCCTTGAGAAGGTTGTGGTGAGCTGCTTTCTTGAATTGCTGTGGTCCATGTTGTGTAGGTACACCCACAGTGCTGTTAGAAAGGGAGTTCCAGGATTTTGACCCACTGACAGTGAAGGAACGGTGATATATTTCCAAGTCAGGATGGTGAGTGACTTGGAGGGGAACTTCCAGGTGGTGGTGTTCCCATGTATCTGTTGCCCTTGTCCTTCTAGATGGCAGTGGTCATGGGTTTGGAAAGTGCTGCCTAAGGAGCCTTGATGAATTCCTGCAGTGCATCTCGTAGATGGTACACACTGCTGCAACTGTGCATCGGTGGTGGAGGGAGTGAATGTTTGTGGATGTGGTGCTAATCAAGCAGGGCTGCTTTGTCCTGGATGGTGTCCAGCTTCTTGAGTGTTGTAGGTGCTGCACTCATCCAGGCAAGTGGGGAGTATTCTGTCACATTTTTGATTTGTGCCTTGTAGATGGTGGACAGGCTTTGGGGAATCAGGAGATGAGGTACTCGCCAAAGGATTCCTAATCCATACTTGTCGCATGATTCCTAGCCTCTGCTTCCACCACCATACCACCGTCTGTTAAAAAAAGCTCTTCCTTACATTCCCCCCGCATCTTCTATACAAAATCTTAAATCTGTCTCCCCACTCCTTGTACCATCAGCTAATGGGAACAGCTTTTCTTTGTTTACCTTGTCTAAACCTGCTATAATCCTGTCCACCTCTATCAAATCTCCCCTCAATCTCCTTTTCTCCAAATAGAACAACCCCAGCTTCTCCAACCCAACCTAATATTCAAATCCATCATCCCTGGAACCATTCTGGTAATTATCCTCTATCTTCTCAAAGACCCTCTCATCCTCCCTAAAATATGGTGAACAGAAATGAACACAATTCAGCTGTGGCCTAACCAGAGCTTTATAAAGGTTTGGAATAACTTCCTTGCTGTTGTACTCAATGTCTCTATGTATGAAGCTAACGATCTCAAATGCTTTGTTAACTAGTGTCTTGATGTGCCCTGGCACCTTCAAAGATTGACACACCTGAACCCCCAAATCCCTCTCCTGTACCTGCTTCAGAACTGTGTCATCATGTCTATGTTGCCTCTACCTATCTTTACTGCAAAATGCATCAGCTCACAGTTTTCTGTATTATATTCCATCACCCGTTTGTTTGCCCATCTGCTAGTGAATCTATGCCCTGTTGCAATCAATTGGTGTCAGCCTCACTGTTTGCCTTGCCTCCAAATTCGGTATCATTGGCAAATTTTGAAATTTTACCCTATATTCCGATATGCAAATCATTTTTATATATGAAAAAGCAATGGTCTTAGCACTGACCCTTGGTGAACACCACTGTCTACATGCTTCAGTATGAAAAACAACCATTTACCACAACTCAAGTTCTGTCGAAGGGTCATGAGGACTTGAAATATCAACTCTTTTCTTCTCTGCCGATGCTGCCAGACCTGCTGAGTTTTTCCAGGTAATTCTGTTTTTGTTTTCATTTACCACAACTCACTGTTTTCTGTTTTTAAGCCAATTTTTTATCCAAGCTGTCACTGACCCTCCCAATTCCACGAGCCTGATTTTTGGTCACCAGCTTTTAAGTGGCATTTTGTCAAACACTTTCTTAAAATGCATTTGGACAATATCTATAGAATTCAACCCAGAGAAGTGTGAGGTAAGGCATTTGGCAAGGTCAGATAAGGCAAAGGGTTACACAATAAATGGGAGAATGCTGAGAGGTGTAGAGGAAGTGAGAGACCTTAGGTTGAATGTTTACAGATCCCTGAAGGTAGCAGGGCAAGTTGATAAGGTGGTTAAGAAGGCATATGAAATCCTTTCATTTATTAGCTGAGGGATAGAATATAAGATCAGGGAGGTTATGCTGGAACTATATAAAACATTAGTAAGGCCACAGCTTGAGTACTGTGTGCAGTTCTGGTCACCTCATTACAGGAAGGATGTAATTGCATTCGAGAGAGTACAGAGGAGATTTATGGGGATGTTACCAGGACTGGAAAATTGCAGCAATGAGGAAAGATTGGATAGGCTGGGGTTGTTCTCCTTGGAACAGAGGAGGCTGAGGGGATATTTGATTGAGATGTACAAAATTGTGAGGGGCCTGGTTAGGGAGGGTCTATTTACTTTAGCAGAGAGTTCAGTGACTAGGGGGTATAAATTTAAAGTGATTGATGGAAAGATTGGAGTGGAGATGAGGAAAAATCTTTCCACCCAGAGGTGGTAGGGGTCTGGAACTTGCTGCCTGAAAGGGCAGTAGAGGCAGACACCCTCAACCCCTTTAAACGGTGTCTGGATATGCACCTCAAGTGCTGTGACCTCCAGGGCTACAGCCCAAGTGCTGGAAAATGGGAATAGGCTGGGTGGCTCATTTTTCAGCTGGAGCAGGCAGGATGGGCACAATGGCCTCCCTCCTTGCTGTGAACTTTTCTACATTTTCTAGATTTTCTAAATACATGTTAAGGAGGAACGTGCAGGGATGTGGGGAGAGGGTGGGGGAGTGGAAGTACATGAATTACACCTTAGGAGAGCCAGCATGGTCACAATGAGCCAAATGGTCTTCTTCTATGCTGTACCAATTCAATGACATATCTTACCTCCTCTGTTAACTCATCAAAAATTCAAGCAGATTAGTCTAGCATGTTCTGCTTTTTGCAAATTTGTTGCTGGCTCTCCTTAACTTACTCAAACGTTTCCAAGTGCCTGTTGATTCTTTTCCCTGATTCTTGTTTCTAAAACCTTACCCACAATTGATGTTAAACTGACCAGCCTTTGATTACTAGCAATGTCCTTACATGCTTTCTGTCACATTTGCCACTTTCCAATCCGCTGGTATCTCTGGCGTAACTAGCAGGATTGGAAGAGAATGGCAAGTGCAACGACCATCTCCACCCCCACTTCTTTTAGCAACCCAAGATGCAAACTATCCAGACCAAACAACTTATCCACTCTCAAAGCCAGCCTTTTCAATATATCCTGCTGAGCAATGTTCAGCCCATCCCATAACTCTACCACCTCCGCCTCTTCCAAAGTTTTGTTGGCATCCTCTTAGTAAACACCAATACAAAGGAAAAACAGAATTACCTGGAAAAACTCAGCAGGTCTGGCAGCATCGGCGGAGAAGAAAAGAGTTGACGTTTCGAGTCCTCATGACCCTTCGACAGAACTTGAGTCTGAGGACTCGAGACGTCAACTCTTTTCTTCTCCGCCGATGCTGCCAGACCTGTTGAGTTTTTCCAGGTAATTCTGTTTTTGTTTTGGATTTCCAGCATCCGCATTTTTTTTTGTTTTTACCAATACAAAGGGCTCATTAAGTATTCTAGCCTTGCCCTGTGTCTCTATTCATATATCACCATCTTTGGCCCTAATAGGATCCGCCTCAACTCTTACTACCCAATATCTATTTACATGTCCGTAAAAGACTTTTTGGTTCCCTTTTATGTTAGCTCCTTTCTATTCTCATATTCTCTCTTTGCTCATCTTATTTGCCTTTTCACTTGCCCTCTCAACATATTGCATTTGCCCTGGCTCTCCCTTAAGGAATTCGTCTGACAGGTATCTTAAAACCTCATCTTTTATCATATTCACTACCTCTCTCATCATCCAAGGTGCTGCAGCTTTGGTTTCCCCTGGCTTTCTTGGAATATACTGAACATTTCCTCCTTAAAGATCACTGTTCTATTACTGCTTTTCCTGACAGTTTTTGGATCAATTTTACTCTGATTGGATTTAATTTAGATCATTCCTCCCTCTTTCCCATTAGTAATCTAAAGCTTGTGATGCCACGATCACACTACCCAAATGTTCCCCCACAGACACTTGCCCCACCTCATTTCCCAGCAGCAGTTCCAGCAATATCTCTTTTCTAGTTGGCCCCAGGAGATACTGGTCCAGGAATTTCTCCAGAACACATTTCAGAAATTCCTCCCCCTCCTTACCCTTTACTCTAACGCTCTCCCAATCGATATCAGGGAGTCAAAGTCCACCAATATCACTCTATAGTTGTGGACTTTCACAAGTCTTCAATTATTCAATGGTTAGTGATGGCCTTTAGCAGAATAAACCTCAATAAATTCCATATAATTTTCTCAGTAAACGACATTAAAAAGGACAGTACAGTGCTTAAGTGAAACGTAACACATGAACGCAGTGACTGAATGAAAAAAGAATCATGTTAATGCGGAAAAAGCGGGAACGTGACCCTGATGTGAAAACCTTAACTTGCCACGTTAGATAACGCACATCTCCATGTATCAGATTATAAAGTTTGCAAACAATTCCATGGGAATGCCAGTGCAATATTTAATCAGAATTCGTTACAAAACTACATTGACTGTACAGCGTTTTGGGAAATATTTCTATAAAACATTCTCTGGAGGGGTTATCCCACCCAATGGGTATTAATGCCGGCAACATTCTGTTGGAACGCTTCCATTTATTTCCTTACATTTATCTCATTTATCTTCATTTATGTCCTTTTCAAAACTTTTATTTTCTGCTCACTGATGTTGATTTAATGTTTCCAGATCATGCAATAACTACCCCCAGTGCATTCATCCTACCGCCCTCTGCAACAGATATTGAGAGAGGGGGAAATGTCAGCCTCGGCTGTTTGTTGACATCTTTTTACCCGGATTCGCTCATTGTCACGTGGAATGTATCCAGCCATTCTGTCAGCGAGAGCAATTCCCTGCAGTTTGGAGCGGCGGTGGGAGAGGGGGGCTATTACAGCTTGGTCAGTCAAATGAGGACCTCGTTAAAAAGCTGGGACGATGGAAATTCATTTACCTGTCAAGCGGATCTGGAAAAGTCCAAGAGAACGACATCAGTCATGACAAAAGAGCAAGGTTGGTTTTAAATTATATAATATTATCGCCTCAATAAAGCTCCCTCTGTTAAAAAAATGCGGATAATATATAAAGCACCGCCTTCTAAACCTGTGCACACACTCATATATTGTTAATGTGCCTGGCAAAATATAATGTTAATGTGCCTGGCAAAATATAGTTAATATCATTTGGATTCTAGACATCCTCTGCTTCCAAATCCATGTCCATCTTGTTGTCTCTACCAGTCAGTTCGGAGGGTCAGATAGACCGGACCAGAACTGAGACACAACTTTGAAAACGGGAATGAGTCAGAAATATAGTTTAAAGCTCGGTCATCAATTCAGATAACAGCTGTACGCTGAACTACACTTTGATAATTATCACTATCTTTGTAAATTCTCACAGCCAGAAAACTGCAACAGGAGTGTCTCCACGTGGATTCTGATGATGGTATGTACAGGTTCCTACTTCAAACAACGAAATCTATTTCAAATCTTTCATCCGCACCTCGCGGCAATTTACAAACAGTCAAACATCGAATGTGTTTGCTTAGTGACCATGTGATTAAAGTAAACATTTCATATCAACACAAATGATTTTGCAAAAATAGCAAGAAGACAGAACGAAAGGGTCTGTATCTGAATGCCGGTAGCATATGTAACAAAACAGATGAATTGTCAGCTCAAATGGAAGTAAATAATTAGGACCTGATCGCCATTAGGGAGACATGGTTGCAAGGTGACCAAGGCTGGGACTGGAATATTCAAAGATGCTTGACATTTCAGAAGGACAGGAGGCGTGGAAAGGGTGGCGGGGTTGCTCTGTTAATTAAGGGTAACATAGGTACAATGGTGAGAGATGACCTTGGTTCTAAAAATGAAAATGTAGAATCAATTTGAGTAGAGATATGAAATAATAAATGGAAGAAGTCCATTGTGGACATTGTGTTTACAGGCTTCCTAGCAGTAATGGCACAGAAGGACACAGTATGCAAGAAGAAATAATGGGGACTTCTAAGAAAGGCACTGCAATTATCATAAGTGACTTTAATCTACATACAGATTAGGTGAATCAGATCAGCAAAGGTAGCCTGGAAAATGAGTTCACAGAGTATTTTCAAGGCAATTTCTTAGAGCAGTTCATTCTAGAGACAACCAGGGAGCATGTTATTCTAGACCTGGTAGCCTGCGATGAGACAGGATTAATTAATGACCTCATAGTCAAGGAGCCTCTAGGTAGCAGTGATAATAACATGATTGAATTTCACATTTAGTTTGAGGAAGAGAAGAGTGGGTCTAAGACCAGTGTCTTAAATAAAGGTATTTACAAGGGTATGAAGACAGAGCTGACTAAGGTAAACTGTGAAAATAGGTTATGGGCTAGGTCAGTAGAAATATAGTGGCAGACATTTAAGGAGATATTTCATAATGTTCAGCAAAGATATATTCCAATAAGAAAGAAAGACTCTAGGAGAGGATTGCACCACCTGTGGCTAACTAAGGAAGTTAAAATATTATAAAATTGAAAGAAAAAGTGTACAGTTCTGTGAAGATTAGTGATAGGTCAGAATATTGGACAGAATTTTAAAACCAGCATAGAATGACTAAAAAATTAATAAATGGGAGAAATTAGAGAATGAGAGAAACCTAACTAGAAATATAAAAACAAATAACAAAAGTTTCTACAAGTACTAAAAAATGAAAGGAGTAACTAAAGTGAGCATGGGTCCTAGAGAGTGAGTCTGGGGAACTAATAATGGGAAACAAGGAAATGGCAGAAGTGTTGACCAGATATTGCGTGTCTGTCTTCACAGGAGAGGACACAAATAACATCCCAGAAATACTTGTAAATCAAGAAATGGAAGGGAGAGATGAATTTAAATCAATTACCATCACCAGGAAAAGTGTACTGAGAAAATTATTAGAACTAAAGGCTTCATCATAGGGGCTTAAAAGAATTGGCTATGGAGATGGTTGATGCATTGGTTTTAATTTTCCAAAATTCCCTTGATTCTGGAAAATAGCAAATGTGATTCCTCTATTTGAGAAAGGAGGGAAACCAAAAGCAGAAAACTACAGGCCAGTTAGTTAAGCATCTGTCATAGGGAAATTTCTGGAATCTATTAATCTACAAGCCAGTTAGTTTAGCATCTGTCATAGGGAAATTTCTGGAAAATATTATTAAGGGGGAGGTTATAACAGAGCACTAAGGAAATCTCAATGCAATCAGGCAGAGTCAACATGATTTTGTGAAACAGAAATCATGTTTAACTAATTTATTGGAGTTCTTTGAGGAAGTAACAAATAACATGGATAAAGGGGGAACATGTAAATCACACATATGCATAATTTCTTGTTATTATTAGTAGCAGGCAGTTGTGTTCCCCAAGGCTCAGTGCTAGAACCAATGCCCTTTTCTTGTCCTATCTATTTGGATCTTGGAATACAGTAAAATTTCAAAATTTGCCCATGATACCAAACTTAGAGGAGTGGCAACCAGTGAGGACGATAGGAATTGCTTGCAACAGGACTATCAGAATGGACAGGTAGTGACAGATGGAATTTAATACAGAGAAGTGTGAGGTGATGCATTTTGGCAGAAGCATTTGGGAGAGGTAATATAGACTTAATTGCACCATTCTAAAGAGTGTGTCGGATCAGAGTGTCCTAGAAATGCATTAGCATCAATCCTTGAATGTGGTAGGACATACTGAGAGTGGTTCGAAAAACATATGGGACCTTGGGCTTCATAAATAGAGACATTGAGTACAAAAGCAGAGAAGTTATGATATATCTTTATAAAGATCTGGTTAGGCCCCAACTAGAGAATTACATTCAGTTCTGATCAGCAGACTTTAGGAAGGATGTGAAGGTCTTTGTGAGAGTGCAGAGGAGATTTACCAAAATGGTTCCAGGAAATGGTGGGTGAGGGGAGTGGTTTAGTTACTAGATTAGGTCTACTTGGAGCAAAGGAGCTTGAAGGAAGAATTGATAGAGGTGTACAAGATTACAGCAGGTTTGGATAAGGTAGACAAGTTCTTCCCATTAGCTGATGGTACAAGGATTCAGGGACACAGATTTAAGATTTTAGGCAAGAGATGCAGGGGAGTTGAAATACCTCAAACTCACTGCCCACAAGGGTGGTGAATGTGGAAACAATCAATGATTTCGGAAGGAAATTGGATGGGCACTTGAAGGAAACAAACTTGCAAGGCTAGGGGATCGAGTGGAAGGAGTGAGACTGTCTGGGTTGCTCTATGGGGAGCTGGCATAGACCTGATGGGCCTAATGGCCTCATTCTGTGCTGTAAATGACTCTCTAGCTCTATTAATCATTCTGGGGATACAGGTATCACTGGCAACACCAGCAGGTATTCCCTAATTGCCTTTGAGTCATCTTCTTGAACAGCTCCAGTGTGTGTGTGTGTGTGTGTGTGTGTGTGTGTGTGTGTGGTAAAGTTGCTTTCACAGTGCTGGTAGGTATAGGAGTTTCAGAATTCTAACCAGTAACCATGGGGAACCCATATATGTCCAAACTGGAATGGAGCAGGAAAATACATCCACTGCAATAAAAACAGAAAATGCTGGAAAAACTCAGCACGCCTGGCAGCATCTGTGGAGAGAGAAACTGAGTTAGCGTTTCACATCCAATATGGCTCTTATTTGAAACTGGCTATATCCAGTGTCCTGGCCAATATTTACCTCTCAACAAGCGCATTAATACCAAGTGACTTCATCTTCAGCTTGTCATAAACTGTGTTGTCATTCAAACTTTAGTTTTGGTTAAGTTTTTGAGTAGCAGCAAACTGAGAGCCCAGTAAACTTTTTAATGTTGAACATCAACTGGGCTTTGAAGAACATTGAGCAGAACTTTGCAGATATATTCATAGTTCTGTTACTGAAATAGACACCTGGAGTTGGCAATTGTATTCCGAGTCTATTGCCTGTGAGCTGCTCTATACTGACAGCTGCAGTTTAACGCTGCTGTTACAGATTGGGGCAAATTAATGGGTCAAGTTACATTGCCGGTCGCACAACAAACTAAGTGCAGTTTTGTGCATGTTAGACATACAAAAACATAGCACTCATCTCAGGATACTGATGAGGTTTTTAAGTAAGTGAAGAGTGCGGACTTTTTGTTAACATTGAGTCAATTTCCTGGCAGCTTCTTAAGCTTAATTTCCTGACCGATTGTTGTTGTAACTATCTGAAACCCAACCAGTGTGAATTTATCACTAAAGATTAGGGTTGCCACCCCTCCAGGATTGTCCTGGAGTCTCCAAGAATTAAAAATTAATCTCCTAGGCACTTCTGCGAGAAACCCGTGAGAAAAAAATGTGTATTTTTCATGTCATTGGAACATTTTATTCAGTAGTTATAAAAATATTGGAGGTGGAGAAGGAATCTGATTTACTGGGTTGGGAGACAGGAGGATATGTGATGAAACCTTCAGGAATATGTCCACCCAGAGTTGGTACGCTACTGGTTGTTCCAACAAAGGCGCTGGTGTGACTAACCCTTAATACTCCTGTTTTACATAAACTAGATATACTTTCACAATGATGGTTTTAATGATATGAATTTTGCATTAACGTATTTTGTTTCCTTTCTATCAAAGATGAACCACCAAGTTCACTTCCAGTAATTATATTATTCTTGCGAATCCTCTTTTTTAAATCTTTGGTTTTCAATGGGTTGATGACTTCTACCATATGGGTCTCGAACTAAGGTAAACCTCAAAATGTTCATCTTTTCACCTATAAGGCACCATTTATAATTGTTGAGAGTTGAACTGTGAAACTTAATTCAACAAATAAAATCTTTTCTCTGTGATAAACAATTGGATACAACTCACTAGACAGAAAGCTCAGTAAGGAGAGCATTGTGACTCTTAATCCCAGGGTTCTGGATTCAAGTTCCAAGTTGGGTAGTTTTTGGTCTGTTCAGCCATCACCAAAAGTGCGCCACATGAATCTACCTCATCCCCAATGGATTTGATTGGCTGCATGTCCATCATCTTACATAGCTGGAGGGATGATGAGGACAATAACAATAAAACTCTCAAATCATATCATTAAAAATATTTAACACAAACATTTCTCAACAAACCAGTAAACAAATATATTATATTTACAAGGCCTCTGATTATATTGCAAGCTGCTTGAAATTCTTTATATAAGGATGCGCTAATTTACAATCACTGTTTACTTTCTTTTTTTCAGGGTTTTCCCATGATGAACCATCACCATTGAATATTTCAATTTTCAAAACTTTCTTTGCAAATCTGATTTGTAAATTTCAGGTTTTGATCTTCAGTCTACTTTAATACATTTTAACAATATTTCACTTCTGATCTGTCTTTAAGAAGTATTGAAAATAATTCCTCATTTTTAAAGATTGATATAATTTTTTTAAATATATTAGTTTGTTGGTAGATATTGGTCAAACTAATGTTGAAGGTAGTATTGTATGAAAATCTCTGCAAAATATTGTTGCTATAAAAGATTATTCTTCAGGTTCTAAATAGTGCACCATAGGTAGATTCATAAAAGCATATTGCTGTAAATACTGAAAATATTCCTTAAGTGTGATACAAATTGGAAATATCCATTCTAAAACATATAATATTCACATGGTATCCTTTAATATTGAAAAACTTTAGGCTCACATTCTAATGATGGGTATTCTGGATCATAGAACAAAGCTTTTCAGTTACAAATATACAGAGTTCCAGAATATGTGTTCTGTGTTATTTCATAGAATCATTGAATAGTTACTGCACAGAAGGCCATTCATATTTTTGTCTCCATGCTGGCTGTCTGTAAGGGCAGCCACCTAGTCCCACTCCCCCGCCTAATTACACTCCCCCACTTAGTCCCACTCCCCCACCTAGTCCCACTCCCCCGCCTAGTTACACTCCCCCACTTAGTCCCACTCCCCCACTTAGTCCCACTCCCCCACTTAGTCCCCTTTTCAGATAATGATCCAGTTCCTTTTGAATGCCACAGATGAATCTACCAGACTCTCAGGCATCAACTTGCATGGATGCAGTACTTTTAATGTACAAAAATATCCCAAGGGGCTTCACAGGAGTGTGACCAAACAAAACATTGACATTCAGTCAAATATTAGCAGCTAAAAGCTTGTTGAAGCTTGTTAAGGAGGGTGGGGATGGGGGGTTGGGGGGGGGGGGGGGGGGGGGGGGGGGGGGGGGTGCGGTGGCTTTCCAAGGAGGTGAAGGGATGAAAGGGTTTAGGGAAGGAAGCCCAGAGCATTGGACCTGGGCAGCTGAAGGCGGTCCACCACTAATGGGCCAATGGGAGTGGGGAATGTGTAAGGAGCCACAGTTGGAGGAACAGAGTTCTTGGAATGTTGTAGGGCTGGAGGAGTTTGCAGAGATAGAGAGAACTGAGATTATGGAGGGATCTGAACAGAGGATGAGAATTTTAAATTTGAGACAATTTTCCACCAGGAATATAACACCCAGAAAGGGAACTTTCTGAACATTTCCCATCATAGAAATGAAAGAATTGATTGCTATTTTCCTGAATAAACTTATCATATTCTATTTTATGTATTTGACAGTCCACAAATTTATTTGAAGCTCTATTCTGTACAACAGAAATGGGTTTAACTGTATTTTCTTTCAGTATTATATATAACCGTTCCTTCAATGTGCCATTAAATTGAATGTCAGGACTCAATGTGTTTCTTTGTGTCATAATGTGTAATAAGGTTTGGGCCTGTAAAATGTGGTACATGTATTACTTAAGCAAAAATAAAACATGCACATGAACTCATGCTGTGGTAATGAACTGGACAGACCCAGAGATCTGAGGATTTGATTGTTGCTCTGTTTGCTACAGCTGCCGGAATGTGTGTATTTATCTAGTTAAGACAGAACGGGCTGTGATTTGTACATTCATTATCCAGACTCTCAAATGAAAAGTCACTTTAGGGAGATTCCAGAAAGTAGCTAAAATCCATGTAACAACCCAACAAAAGCCAGGAAACATTGGTAGAAAACAGATGGCTAAAATTATAACCAAAAAACTATGTTTGCATTACATTTTTTCTAAGCTGTTTGTATTCATATTATATCCCATTGAAATAAACATTAAAGCAGCATCAACTGCAAGAGAATCAGTACAGATGGTCAGGTTGCTGAACATCCGAGTCCATCCTTGATGATGGCAGGAATCATCCAAGCTAGGAAAATGCAGTTCTGGTTGGGAGAATGACAATGCTCCTTGTCACTGAACATTCCCACCTCGCATACCTCCTGTCATTCAGAGCTGGGCAATGTGCAGATTTGCAGGAGTTTCCTTTTGAGTTGTTGGAGGTTTTCATGGAGCTGCTCTGTCTACTTGGCAGTTCTATGGAGATGAAAAGCTGCAATGAATCTATCAATGTGGCCTGTGTGACAGATTGACAATCATTGTTTCATACTCCGTCAATTTAGGGAGTACTTCATATTGGAAATAGTTAAACAAATGAACTCCTTCCTTTAACAATGATTCTTTGATTGATGTTTCTCCAATAACAATGAGTACAATAGATATAGAAATTTCTTTTAATTGTTAAGATTTATTTTACTGACATATATAGATGATAAATGGAATGTAAGCATCTTAAAGTGAAAGTGCAAAAATAATATTAATGGATCAATCAGACCTAATGCTTGAAATTTAATTGTTTAAAATGAGGCACTTAGATTAATAATTGTTTGTAAGATCATGTCAATATTATTTCCAAGTTGAAATTGTGTAACGCTATACATTAAAAGAGCAAGAAAGAAAGGACTTGATTTATTACAGCAACTTTCATGGCCTCAGGTTGCGCTTTCAGCCTGTTAATTATTTTTAAAGTATAGTCACAGTTTTAATATAAGGCGGCAGCCAAATTGCACACAGCAAAGTCCCACTAACAGCGATTTTAATAATCAGATAATGGCCTTTAGTGATTTTGGCTAAAGGGATAAATATTGGCCAAAGGCTATGGAAGAATACACATGTTCATCTTCGAAACAGGGAATGGGATTTTTACATACACCCTGGAGAGCAGATGGGGCCATGGTTCAATGACTCTACCAAAGGTAGCAGCTCCGACAGTGCAGCGCTCTCTTTGTACTGTACTGGAAGTGGAGATTTTATCTACAATGGGTCTTGAACGCAAACCTGATTCGGAGAAGAATGTGCTAATTGGGATTTACTGAGTTTACAAGTTTAATGCTCACGGACATAGAAATTACAAATCCCTACATGGTTTCTGTTTTACAATCACAAAACACACTAAGCCTTGTAGCAAAACAGGTCCAACGTGTTTTTTTTTAAGTTTTGTGTGACTGAGAAAGAGGATGTATAAAAGCTGCGTCCTTATTTCTGGGGGCGGGAATCTTGCTTCAGAATAAACGTTACACCACAACCTCAACCGAGAGCTGCACCTGGTGATGATGATCTAGGACTGCGGACTGAAAACCCATAAAGAGCTGAGATGCACATTTCAGTTTCTTTGCTCCGTTTCCTGTTATTTCCAATTGCGAGTTTCTGCTGCTTTCATATTGAAATGCAGAATAAAAAGCAAGACAAATATCGAAAAATAACATTGAAAGCGTGCATTAAGCTTTTGGGGACTTCAACATATGAAGTTCTATAATGATTTAATACATATATAGAGAGAATAAATTAGATTTTTTTTTTACTGACGTTGTCCTTCTAAAGTCAAAAATATCCATTCTACATCCACTTTCTCCTGGATTTTGTATAATCACTGTACGAGAATTGTAGTTGATTGTGTTGCTTTGAGAATAGTTTCCCTAAAACTCCAAACTGTAGAACTCCTTAATAAAAACAAAAAAAAATGCTGGAAAAACTCAGCAGGTCTGGCAGCATCTGTGGAGAAAGAAACTGAGTTAACGTTTCGAGTCCGTATGAATATTCTTCAGAGCTGAAGAGAAGTAGAAATGTGATGGATTTTATACTGTTTAAGAGGGGGTGGAGCAGCTGGAGCAAGATAGGTCAGCGGTAGGTGGGGGTGTAAGGAGAGACAGACAAAGATGTCAGGGACACAAGACAAAGTGAATGTTTACGGTAGTGGTAAAGACTAAAGAAGGTGCTGATAATAGTATAAAGATAAGATTGCAGAATGTGTTAATAGCCAAACAAGGGTCAGTGCTCTGTGAAAGCACAACATAGTAACCAGCGACAGGTGGCCCTAGAGGGATGGGGTGCTGGGGGAGCAGTGCTGTGGAAAAAGGATAAAAAAGAATAAATAAATAAATTATGAAAATAAAAAGTAAATTAAAAAAACCCCAGAAAAGTAGAACTTCTTACCTGCCTTGATCATGCTTCCCTCCTATTGTAATAGTCAGCAAACACAATCTTGATATCTAACTATAAAAATATGTATATAATCATTGTTAACAAGGTTGTGTATTCTATCTTATTTTTTGACAATTGGTTCCTTTTGTCTATTTTTTATATATATTATGTTCTGCCTGACCTCCTTTTGGTTTCAAACTTTC